>OZ010576.1:65601679-65701679 GCA_963932145.1 Acanthosepion lycidas
AGTCATCAGGCACGTGATATAGCATATTGTTATAATAAGCTATATCTTGTGCCCGATGACTTGGGTAACCAACAAAACTCGAGTCGCACATCAAACGTAGGTATATGTGTATTTATTAACACACACACACACGGATTCAAGAGAAGCCATGGCGAATTCGAACAATATTCCAGGCTTTTAACCCCACGTTGTTGTCGGCTTGTGTGCTCGTCATACGGTTCGTCATCCGAGACATTTTCTTGTTCTGAAAAAATTGGAAACCGATTTGTTCGTGATGAAAGGCATTCGTAAGCCGAGGTTCCATTGTATGTATTTATTTGAGTATCGTAAATCAGCAAATAAAATCGTCTTTTTTACTCAACTCAACTCACAACAATAAGATAAAATCTGCAATTTTTTACTCAAGAGCCGTTAGAATTTTTAGCACGAATATTTAACAGAAAAAGAAAAATACGCTGAAAATATTTTTAAAATCATCCCCTATTTTAACTTTTTCATATACAATGCCAGAAGAAAAGCAGACAAAATCCACAAAAACAAAAATAACAAGAATGCATTAATGGCAACACAATAACTAGATACAATATATCTACAAACTCCATAACTAATTAACTTGAAATAAATTAAGCTAATCTCAATATAAAATTATCACAGACATTTAAAAATTCTTACAAATTCAATCAATGTAAAACAGATAACTAATTTTACATTGGAAGCAGGCTTTTATCAAATAGAATGTCTATTCGCTCCCCAAAATATACTGGCAAATGATCGCGAGTTTTAAAGAAAATAAATGAACGTAAAATTGGAACTTAACATTAAGCAACTCACTCAAGTTGTATGCCACTAAAAACTTCGTAATGCCAATTTTAACCTGTGAAATGCTGTTATAATAAAATGTGAATATAGTTTACTAAGACGAAGATGTATTGAAAGTGCCTTGGGATTTATATAGGATTGGGCTTTTTGGTTTATTACCTCTTCATACAAAATTAACACTGAAATAATGTTGGATATGTAAACCATAAAAAAGAGTTGGTATTACTTAAAAGAACATTTCAATAACGATACAGTCAAAGTAAAAATGAAGCCTTCGGCTGCTTCACTTGAATCACGTTTCGCTTTTTCGGTAATGGAAAAAGTCTTCGTGTAAAAGAATATATTTTTTAATGACGCTGGATTTATCAGCAAAACACGCCAAAGCAAAAAAAAAAAAAAAAAAAATTGCAACTCATGATATACATACATATATATATATATATATATATATATATATATATATATATATATATATATAGGTCGTGCGATGGATAAATTGTCACCATTTTATATTTTTAATTTCGTGTATGCGCGTTGTTTGTTTTTGATTTTGTCGACTGCGCAGTATAGTGAGGAAAAGAGCACCATGATGCAATTCACTCTACCAGAAATTTGAAAAACGGTATGCTGTGCTGTCTGGCATTCGCGCCAGACGCTCCAAAATGAACATTTCGAAGTGTTTGGGTGCCAATCTGAGGATTCGGAAAGAGTTGGATGCGTCTAATGGTGATTACGAAAATTTTTGGTGTGATCCCTAGTGACAACGACGCTATGCCTCCATTCATCTTCTCACGAGGCCTCAGACACAATACGGAGGCCTACATCAAGTACCTTGAGCAGATAGTGCTACAACAGGACTCTGTACCATGCAGAGTGAGTTGTGTTATCGTGCTCTTTTTCTCCCATACAGTGCCCAACTGACCCTACTATACTGCGTAGTCGACAAAATCAAAAACAAACAACGCGCATACAGGAAATAAAAAAATATAAAATGGCGACAATTTACCCATTGCACAACCTATATCCATATATATATATATATATATATATATATATATATATATATATATATATATATATATATATATATTATGAATTCACATGTCGTTTGATAAACTACGTTTCTGATCAAATCAAATTCATGAATAATTATATTTGACACACAAGATGCCTATCAAGGAGACTGAAATTACACCTCTCCGACCATAGCTTAATTAGAACTCATTTAAACACATACGAAAACATATCAAACTCCATGCGCAACTTACACGTAGAAAATACATAATAATCTCACTACATCTAAAGATAGGCAAATAATGAAAGCACTAATAATAAAAATGAAAAAAACCAACATCCAATAACTTCAACAATGAACATGACCGTATTTCGAAAATTAGAAAAAAAAATCAATTTCATCACTCTAGAAAGATTCAGTTAAAAGCAAAACAAAAAGAAAATCATACAATTACAAATACTCGATAATCGCTAATAGAACAGCCGAAATTGCATTTGGAAAAATTTTACACACTTTATATCCAGAGAAGGAAACACTTGTATGAATGCAAGAAAAAATAATTAAAAAGCTTAATCGCAGTAACCTATCAGTTGTTTTTAATGAAATACACATTATATATATATATATATATATATATATATATATATATATATATATATATATATATATATATATGTATGTATCCTGATAGTGGTGTTGAATTTTAAGGAAAAGTCAACAGGAATAAGGTTATTGAGTAGAAATTTCGAGTAGCGTTTCGTAGATTTAGTGAACAATTAGCAATAGTGTTGTTTGTTGCATGGCATAGCAAGCTTTCTGAATATCGGATACGAATTCAAATCCCGTTTGTGGCGATACCTGTGTTTCCAATTCTCGCGTTAACCCAATTATATATAATTCAGATTTGTAGATGAATAATAAGACTGGTTTTATCTTGTTACTATGAGTTATATGTATAATCCTTTGCGATTGTGTACTATTGATTCTCATGTGATAAATTACGTTTTATGCGACTTTACACAGAAGTCGTTTTCATTTTGGCACAGCGTCTGGCCTTACATATAAAATGGCAGCGACAAATAATGACAAATTAAGAGACTTTCATTACTTATTTTTACACATTTCCATTTCTGAGCACTCAATCATATAAAAATTGATCAATATGTACACAGATACATACACATCTGTATCTATCGCTTTCCCTCTCTCTGTTGTATAACTCCTCGTCTCTCTGTATCTTTCCCCGTCTCTGTTTCTTTCTTTCTCTGTGCTTGTCTTTCTGTCTGTCTCTCTCTATATATATACAGTAGAGAGAGAGAGAGTGAGAGAGAGAGAGAGCGACAGCTAGTATATAATAATATATATATATATATATATATATATATATATATATATATATATATATATATTATATACTAGCTCAATTACCCTCGCCTTGCTGCATGTCACATTTTCTTACGAAAAATGTTGATTGATTTTAAATCATTGTTATAATTTGTGGAGAAAATCGATAGATTTCAGAATTACTGAATGATCTTGCCGTTGTGACCTCAATCTTCTGGCTTTCTCCTTCTATATTTTGGATAGGAGACATTCCCTTGTTCAAATTTAAATTTATTAGGTTGGTGCAAAAATAATGACGTAATAATGTCGTTTTTGACGTTAAAAAATACGTCAAAAAACGACATTATTACGTCATTATTTTTGCACCAACATAATAATTTAAATCAAAGGGAAAAATGTTCAGTGTAGGGTTTGTACCTACCTCTTAGGACACTCTTTAATCAAAATGAAATATAATTATCCTGGGCAATGTAGTTTCAGAATATATATGGTTATGGGAGTCTATCTCCAAAACCCGAGGAGGAATTCGATAACAAACAGGCTATAAATTTATTTATGGATACTTCATTTCTGGTGACTTAAAGATAGAGGTTTCACCCCACAGATCAAATGGGATATTATCTGTCAATCAGAAATTCCAATCAACTTCCGGAATAGATGCTTGCAGGAAAATATCCTAATAATTAAGTACAAAAATGCAGGTCAACTATTAAACCAAAGAAATGAAATTATTTTCAAGTGTCGTCATGAAAATAGATTTAAATTACTCTAAAAACATTTACTTTATGGGTAATACCCTTGTGGATTTATCTTTTAATTGTATACGTGCACAAGTATATAGGTATGCATGTGCTTGTATATACATATGTATGTGTATATGCATTTTTATGTGCTTGTCGCAAATGTATATATGGGTCTGAACATGTATTTAATTATTTATCTGATTATCATATATATAATTTATTATCTTTAGCAGTATTTTTATTATTATTTTTATTATTTATCATTATTATTATATATTTTACTTATGTTTCATTTATCAATTTTAATTGTTTACTATTATTCTTATTTTTATTATTATCATTAGCTTTTGTTATTATTAGTTATAGATAGATAGATAGATATATAGATATAGATATATATGTGTATATGCATATGTTTATATATATATATGTATGTGTAGAAATATATGTATGCATGTATGTATGTGTGTATGTGTATATATGTGTGTGTTTTTGCATGTTCTTGTTTTTTTGCCTATATATGTATATATATGTTTTTATCTTTTATTTTATGTTTATAATAATATATGTAATTTTCATATAAGTATATTATATATATTTTTTATTATAATCATTAGTATTATTATGTTCATGATTATGATGATGCTGTTTACGTTGACATCATTTTAACCCCTTCTTTCCGTGAATTTTATTTAACACTTTATCGTAACTCTGTTTTAAATTTAACCTTCCTATCTCATTACCTTCCCTTAGCCTTTATATTAACATTTTTTTGTTCTCTCTTTTCATAATGGAAGCGCCCCTTACCGCAAAAAGTTTTTCTTGCTCAATTCATCTTTGCTATTGTTTTATCTAGTATTTTTATTATTATTATATATATATATATATATATATATATATATATATATATATATATATATATATATATATATATATATATATATATGTATGTATTTGTCTGGAATATCTTGCTTACATTTCATAAAATGTAGCCGATATGTAATGAGATAAATATGCTTGTATTCATAGAAATTACTGATTATGATTTTTAAGGTTTTTTTCTAATTATTCTTATAATTTGCTCTGTATCATACGTTGAGCTCTCATATGTACTGAAAAGTTCTCTGGAATAATTCCTACCAATTACATTTTGATATCTATCTATCTATCTGTATATATATATATATATATATATATATATATATATATATATATATATATATATATATAGTAACGTACAAAACTATTCGCGTACGTAAAAATATTGTACACTAGAACGACTCGTAAAGATTTCACGGTTTTCTATTTTCATTTTCTAATAAATCTTAACACTTAAGATAATGATTGAATAAGCTCATGGCGAGTTCTATGGCAATAAAATATCATTAGAAATTCCCTTATCACATCGTTAAATATTTGATTTTAACGCTCTTAACAAAATATTGCAATACCAATCATAAATATGAATGCAGATCGTTATTTTAAGAAGTGAATACAAATGAAAAGATTTGAAATTGACAACTTTTTCTATTTCACTGACATAGCCATTAAGCACTTCTATCTTCTAGTCTTTCTTTCATTCATTCATTTTCTCACTGAAATCATGCAGTGTCTTTTCCTCTCTGTCCACACGATCAAAATGGAATAGTCCCTTTAGGGATATTGGCAGGACATAACGGTCGTGCGAACTAACAAATAGAGGGTCAAACATAATTATAATAGGATTTCTTATAATAGTCAACGGATAAGTGGATGTTTCGCATCGCTTTTCTACAGCTGCAACATTAGCCTTACTGGAGTCATTCCATACTTACTTATCCTAATTTATAGCAGCGGTTGTAGATGAAGGGAGAAAGTACCGGCTCATCGACGGAGAATAGCATCTAGTACCTGTGAGAATATTTGCATATTAAAAGAAATATTTTTCTGGTGGATGGTTGGGGGGTTGTCTCATGTCTTTATTTGTCACTTAGGCTCATTTTCTACAAAATATATTAATTAAGGAAGGAAATGACGCCAATCCTTCATCAGGTGAAATATTCATTTTCACCTGGTGAAACATCTACTTATAAATTGGCAATTATTGGAAATTTGAAATAGTGTAAAGTTGCCGAAGACTTTTCCTTCTCCTAGTCCGGTCGTCACCCACTTTACATCCCTAGCTAGTGCGAATAAGAAATAGATTTATGTTTTTCCCGAGTATATTTGTGCGAAAGTGAGCGAAATGAACTCAACCAGAATTCGAACTCGGTTTGGTTTGCCTACTTTTCTTTCCGAGTCGCCAACCGTTATATTACTCGCATATTAATAGTTAATACTAATTACATAGATCAAACATTATACAATGAAAATTTCAGATCAAAATTCAGTTTATAACTATGTGTTAGGCTACGGACATTCTCTTAGATATTGCTCGTTCTTAACAAAGAAAGAAAGATTTCAAGTCTCAACATTAGCGTTAGATTCCCATTAATTAATACTAGTAAAATACGTGATAGTTCTGTCACATAAACTTCTGTGTCTCATACATTTTCTTAAAGTACTTAAAATGAGTCGTATCGAGAGAATTTCGTTTGTCAGAGAAAAAAACTCAGTTCTAAAAAACAAATGTTAAGTTTCTCGTATCACCTTCTGACTGTTGACGTTCTGTGTATGGTAATTTTTACTTCTAGGTGATAGGACACTGTCAGCTGAGCTGGTCTTCTACTGCGCTGACCTCAAACCCCAATAAATCGAAAATTATCTCGACAACCACAAGATAAGTTAAAGTTGCCCTTTTGTGACCGACAAGGAAATGAAACCATTGGACATGTGGGAGACGAGAAAACTCAGCATTTAGTTTATGTTTCATATTTTTTACTCGAAAAACTCCGGGAAGATTCTTCGACAATGATTTACATCAGCCACCTGGTAAAAAGTTACCAAATTCCGAGTCATTCTTAGCCAAGGATTCGACTGGTTCCTGGAGATCCTATCCCGATGCAATACCACCTTATTATACTAAAAGTGATAGAACCTGTGAACATGTATGATGTAATATCTCGTGATACTAGACAATTTCTGCAATCACGCAGATTAAACCGATCCCGTACCACACTTACTTTGGTGGAAATACTCATTATATGTCCGAGCTATCGAAAATTTTGATTGATTGATTTGGTTTTTTACGGCCTATCAACCCTTTGCAGGTTATTTAAAACCAGAAAATATTTTTAGATAGTAAGTATATTAATGATTTACTGATATAAATTCTACTAATTAAATCATAGCTGGGGAGAAGTAGATTCATCCCTTCCCCAAGAATATTTGCGTGTAAGTGAATATAACGAACCCAACTGGAATTGGAACTCGGTTTAGCGAATAACAATCGATTACACCACTCGCACATCTGATGTACTGACCAGGCTTGGCGTTGCTTAACTTCGGTGATTGTACAATCACTGGAGTTTCAACGTGATATAACCGTAAGCCTTATCTAAAATAACTTCTCTTGATGCCATAAGAGCAGTGTAGATCATTACTGATGTACATTTGTTGGTAGAAGTACGCATATCACATTATGTTGGTAACGTTTCCTTCATCACCAGCGAAAACACCTCTCTTCTTTTTTTTTTTTTTTAGTGTGTATTTACAGAGTAACGTTTTTGTCAATGTATTTCAATAGAAAATATTTTGCTAAAAGACCATTAACAATGCATTTACATTATACATATAATGTCTTTATTTGCTTAATAAATCCTACATTTGTGCTCATAGGCTACGTAAACAGCGAACAAATATGCAAACATTATGCACGCACAAAGTATAAGCACAATGGAAAAACTGTTCAGGAGAATAAAAAACGTCAAATTCTACTCATAATTGACGTTTGTTCTATTGAAGCCACTATTAGGGCCAGAAGTGAACACTTAGTTATTGAAATCAAAGTGTCATAAGGATCGATCCACTAATGGGTATTACCATTCCAGCAGAGTGTGAGAAACTAGATGATTACACCAAGGTCTTGCCAGAGGAAATCATGAAAGATGAAAGTAGCATTTAGCACGTTTAGAATGGTTTTGAGGACTTTTCTAAAAAGACTGATGGTGATCCGAAAAAGAATTGAAATTAGACAATACAACTGAAATTAGTAAGAATACTGAGTAGAGTACTGAAGTTGCGCGAAGACTTGTTTCTGCAACGGAAACCACCAAATATCGCTAATGTAAAAATAATACAGAACATATATGTATGTAATTCAGGCGATTGTGCGTTATTAGTTTTAAAGTCTTTTAAAACAAAGACAAATGGATAAAATATATCCAGAAACAAAGACACCAGTATTAAACGTGTTATACGATTTGAAAATCATGTTGTAGACTATTGCTTCTTGCCAAGGACATTACAATCACTGTATATATATATATATATATATATATATATATATATATATATTCGCCCTTGCATGGAGTATTGCTGCCATATATGGTCTGGTGCCCCTTCTGTTTGCTTCGGGGTTCTTGATAGGCTCCAGAGGCGGATATGCAATGTAGTTGGCCCTGCCCTGGCGTCTCGTCTAGAGTCACTTTCTCACAGACGCGCCGTCGCCTCTCTCTGTCTGTTCTACAAATACTTTCATGGAAATTGCTCCGATGAGCTGCATTCGCTGGTTCCCTGACGTCATGAGTTCCAGCGCCTTACGAGGCTGGCATCCCGCTCTCACCTCTTCACTGTCGAAACTCCTAAATGTAGCCGTCTCTTCTACTCTAATAGCTTCATGTCTCGCACCTCTCGCCTGTGGAACTCCCTTCCCTTTTCCTGTTTCCATGTGAGCTATAATCTCCAGCTATTCAAGTGTAATGTCAATCGACATCTCCAGTTGCCTTGATCTATCCACTACCCTCATCCTTTCTTCTGTCACTCCTATCTGATCTTGCTCTAAATTTTCTGCGTCCTAGTGGCTTCCCGCCTTGCTTGGGGTGAAATGCTTAAATATATATATATATATATATATATATATATATATATATATATATATATATATATATATATATATATATATATATAAGTTTATTTAAAGGTAAGGTAATAGAGCCGAAATTAAATCGCTCTGATTTTATCTATCAAAAACTCAAATAAATTATGTCGGTTCCACGGAAAACCCAACTCACGATAAATTTAATAAATCTCTGTTTATAGAGATAAATAATAATAATAATAAAATCTCTTTCTAGTTTAAAAAAAAAATGAGCCTAGTAGGAAGAGAGAAGCATAGATAACTATTGAACTCTCTTTAAACTTTATAAATATTGAAGGCAAGGCAAGAGGGCCCAGTCTGTCCTACTATTTAACCCATAACTGGAGGAAGATGTATTCATACCTTTTCCGAGGGCATTAGTGTGAAGTAAACGAAATAAAATCGAGCCGGAAATTAACTCTGCACATTGAATTCACTTTCCCCACACTTTACACTATCTGCGCTGTCAAAATTGTTAAAGGGATTCGAATTCTATGGTTTTACTTTTCTATTAGGAGAGACAAGGGTAGAAAAGAGAACATGGCATAATACTTGTAATTGTCAAAATATCAGGAAAGAGAGATTTTCTCTGTGATGATTGTCATTATCCTCAGCAGCAGCATTATCATCTCTGGCACACAAGATAATCACGTGTGCTTCCATTTCCTCTGTTAGTGACATCAAACGTCTTCCGGATAAAACGAATGAAGTAGTCATCGTTTCTCCACTAACGTTGGCGATAACGTATTTATCATTAAACTATCTGAATGTTAGCCATTTAGAACTGTGAATTAATCCTTATGTAAACTGGTTGTTGAATGTTCTGTGACTGAAAAGAAAAATACAGGAAATCACAAAAAAGGAAAGAAAAAAATAAATATAAAGATATATATATATTTAAACTTTATTATAGATTTGGTAAAAGCAGGACTATAATAGTAATTATAAAATGATACTAATCTCTAATAGCGACTTTGTAGATAGCCTACTTCTTGACAGTGAAAAGTCAGGAATGAGCTAGAGGCCTTTGGCGGTGACCAAGAGAAAGAAACATTTTAAGCACTTAGACGTAGCAAGAGCGGTAAATTTTGTCCAGCAGATCCAATCATCAACCACGATCTCAAGGTCATGAAGGTTATTACCGAGTAGCTTAATGTGTCGGTGTTCACTAAAGGAAGTGAACATTACGTAAAGAGTCCAGAATGATCTGGAAATACGTGAACCGATTGAAGCTCAAGGAAACCGAGAAGCGCGGCATGCTTTGGCTCTTCCCCAAAGAAGAAATACAGTTGTCTTTGCTCTGACCCCACGACTGTACCCATGCACATCAAATTTATGTAATCTTTGATGGTCATGGAGATCAAGAGCAGGGAAGGCCATGTAATGCTGCTTCTCCCCCCCCCCACACTTATACCCGCAGAGTCTTAGTGTTAATTCCACTGCATACATACTTCTGGTCATGATGACCAATTCTGGAATGTGATGGTGGTTCATAGTTGCCCCAAAATGTTCCATCAAGAAATTTGCTCCCTCTAGCACATAGCCCAGGAATGGTTAGCGGAGAATTTTCACGATAATGTCATCCCCAGCATGTGGTCTCCTTGATCTTTTGATTTGTATCCCCTGGACTATTATATTTGGGACATCGTCGAGAAGGAGACCAAAGAGCGGCCCCACCATACGAAAGCTTCGTTGAAGGTCGCCATCGTGAACGTGATCGCTAACATGAAAGAGAACAGAATGATCCGGGACTTACTGAACGTTTAAGTTCATATACAAGTTTTAAAAATATGCTGCGTTTTTTGGGGGGTTTTTTTTGTATTTTTTTATTGTATCTATAATTTACGTAACTTTACCCCAGGAAATCTGTAATTGGAATACAGAGTAAGACAAACTTCCCAAGAAAAACCTTCTGGAAGGTTATTTGTTGAGAGAATTCGGAAATGCATTTATGTGTGCATATTTGTGGTTATACTAAGGTTATTTCTGCGTGAAATTATGACAAAGAATAGGAAGTAATGACATAAAAATATACACACGCATTTAGAATTGCTTTTTTTAAAATCATTTCACCCCAAGTAAGGCTATAAAGCCACTAGGACGCAAGAGGTTACTGAGTGTGAGAGACTGTGAGAAAAAGAAAACATTAAGGAGATAGAAAAATAAAAGATAAAGAATGAATTATTATATTATAAACGTTATGTTTATTATTATTAAAAGCTTATTATTATAAACTTATTATTATTAATATTATAGACATTAAATTTAGTGGACGTACGTGTTTGAGTAGACATCCCTGTTATTTAATGTCGGATTGAAATAACAATTATTTAAAAATCACACATATTTATGCAGGAACATTTACATAAAACAGATATGTAAATTTTTATCTGAATTTTTGAGATGAGGTGTTATTATTTACGCTATTTATATTCAGACTATTATCCTTGTCTTTGTTGTGGTTATCACAACGTTTCGGTCGTTGCGCCCTCCGGGCTTCATCAGGTGTATATCAATCTGAGTAACCTACTGAACTGAATCTGTTATTTAATCCCCGGGGTAGACTGTTCTTGCTGCTCATGAAAGTTTAGTTCTTGTTTTATTTAGTACTGTTCAGTTATTGCTCGCCTGTTTCCACTGAGTGCAAGTACACACTGCCTGACTCAGGGATTGAACTCACAAGCACTACGTTACCAAATTCATAAAACCAAAGTTTTTACCCACTTGGCCATATCCCGAACGCCGGAACACACAATGGGCGAAACGTTGTGATAATAACAACAATGATGAGGATAATAATCCGAATATAAAACAGTGTAAATTTTTTCTTTATGTGCATGAATTCCTGAAATCACCTTTGGATGAATTAATATCAGATCATTTATCATTGATAATCTAAAATGACCGCAACTTGACATGGATGATTGTTTTCGTGTCGATTTCTAGTGTGAAAACTTTCATTGTTCAGTTGCGAGTCAAACTTTGTTGAATGTTGACGTTTTGTCCACAAATAAATAGCTTAAAGATAAAAGATGAAAAGTTGCACTTTCGCCATATTATGTTCTATTAATTCCAGAAAGGCGTAAGCGTCGGAACAGTCAAAAAGTGGTTTAACCAATTTTGTCAGGGTGATTTTAACCTAAACGATCAGCCATTTTTCGGGCACCTTTCCGACGTCGATAAAGACACTCTGTTTACTATCGTGGAGAATAAACCGAAAATTTTGACAGAAGAGATTGCAAAGAGTTTGAAAATCAATATCTCAACTGTTTTTTCCAAAATCGATTTGTGGATTCAACGTTCCTTGGCGGAAGAAAATGTGTTGTCTGTTTGGTGGAATTACACAGGGATAAATCACTTTGAGCTTCTTCCAGCCTGTGAAACAATAACTGCAAAGAAGTATTGCAACCAACTTATCAACCTCAATAGGGCTATTTAAGAAAAACGGCCCATTTTGGCAAATCGAAAGGGGTCATTTTCCACCCCAATATCTGAAGACCACATGTTGCAAAACGGACCCTGCAGAAGTTTAAAGAATTTAAATGTGAAACCCTCCAGCACCCACCGTATTCTCCTGACTTGGCTCCTTCGGATTTCTATTTGTTACCGTCTCCAAAGAACAATTTAAATGACAAAAAAGTTGACTCTGAACAGTCAGTTGAAAACTCTTTCACAATCTTCTTCGCACAAAAAAGTTTCTACAAAAATGGCAACAACAATCTTGTAGAACAATGGCCGACAGTTGTTAAAAACAATGAAGACTATATACGTGACGAAATGTTTGTTTATAAGTTATGTAAAAATTTGTTTTTAATTTTTTAATCGGGCTTTTGAAATGATTTAATACTTTTTAATAAAGCTAACAAAATAGGAGACTAAGATAAATTTTCCTTTTGTCATTATTCATATTGTCCTTTTACAAATGTATTTTAAGTTATATATCTAAATTTTTATATATCAGTATATATATATATATATATATATATGTGTGTGCGTGTGTGTGTGTGTGTGTGTGTGTGTGTGTGTGTGTACAAACATTTTTGAAATTATAGGAAAAAATACGCACACAAACACAAATATTCAATGAAAAAATATTAGATATCAAAAATATAAAGCAAATATACATTAACTACAAACTAGACCAAAAAATACAAGGAACCTAATTAATATATGCCACATATGAAAAAAATGAATAAATTCATACTACAAAAATCTGAAAGCCTCTAACATGATCACCTTCAATGATACGACCAAAATCAAAGCTTCAACAAATCAATGTTGTCTACGAAACTGCTTTCCCACTTGGAGACTATCTTTCTAATAATAACACATAGTTATTGGTTACACACAGACACACTGTTCAGAAATGTATAGTCTGTTTATGTGTTCATATATATTGCAAACCGTGGAGAATGCAATAGGAAACCACTCCACCATCGTTCTCAAGACATAATGGAAATTCTCAGTTAATAAAGGAATATATGGACAACTAAGATTAACCATTTCCAAAAAGGACAGATAAAAAAAAAAAGAAAGTTGATAAAATTCTTCTATAGATGTGGAAATATTGGTCCTTCTCTCAGTATGATTATCTATGAGCTCTTCGTCGGTAAACTGAAGGCATCAAAAAGACAATTGTTTGAAAAAACAAAGAAGTAAAATCGGGCTGCTCGAAGTAACGGATTTTGCTCACTTTCGATTGTGAGTAAAATCCTCGTGAGAATACTGGTAAATAGACGAGTATGTCAAGTTGCAACAGATGACTTCGTTGGGAATCAATGCGCGTTTACAGCTAACTGTGGCAAGACCAAGATGATTTTCTCTTAAAACATGTCCAAGAAAAATGTCGAGAACGAAACAAGCGAATTGAACATTGTAAACATGTTGGGACTTTTGCCATAACCTTTCCATCTAAGTTTCTCTCTGTGGTCTTCTAATTTCATGAAGAACGGCTTGGTTAAGTTACGTAGAACATCAGTGTCTCCAAAACCTTTGCTACATATATATATATATATATATATATATATATATATATATATATACAAGTATAGGATTGGTGAATACGGAATAAATTCCAATAACCAAAAAATACTAAGAGAGTGCTCAATACAGAGTAGAACAAATATAATTTATTGGAAAATTATAACATAAATATGTTATAAAATCACTACAAAAATAACCATTCTGTTTCAAGTGATGGTGTTGAATGTAGAATAAAGAGTTTTAAAAGGTTTAAATCGATCAAACACCCCTCGATAGGTGCAATGACCAATCAAAATAAAAGTATATGAAAATTCAAAAAATTTGACAACGAACGTTGGTTATAATAATTAATGCTTTAATGTTAGGGTTAGACTAAAATAGAAATCATTCTAATTAATATTAAATTTTACTATAAAATTGAAAATTAAAAATTACCAATTTTTACTTTTAAATTTAATCTGTATTAAGTTTAAAATATTATAAAATTATTTAAAGAAGAAATTGAGGAAAAATACATATATTTTATTATTTATTTTATTTTAATTGAAAGTCCAAAATCTTAGAATAAACTTTAATGTGGATGTAAAGCTTCCTTACAACTTAGATACATTTGCACAGGTCATATGGTCAGGGGAGGATGAAATCTTGCAAAAGACACAAGCAGATTATAATACACAAACACGTAGACATAGCTAGATATATATATATATATAAACCCGCAAAAACACGAACGAAACAGGAAATAGATGTCCACGACCGTAAAAAAAAATATAGTTCTGTGACCACAGTACAGTACCCCCCTCTGTTGTTTTATTTTCCCTTTGTTTGTCCCTTTTTTAGTTTAGATACATTTTCGATTAGTCACCGTTTTTGATCACTTCCCGTTTAGCCCATCGTAATTACCTGAAGCGACATAATAAAGCACAGACTCAAAGTACCGAGTTCCTACTTTCTTAGCCTAAATCAACCTCCAACCCCCACCCATACAATAGCATCGCCATAACCGTACCCTTTCTACCCTTTTCCTCTCTGCATTGGTCTCGTTTAATATATTATCATTTTAACATTTTTTACGGTAGCCACCTTTGTATATATTTCTTTTACTATTTGTATTTCATCCCGTAGAACCTCTTTCATTTCGTGCTGACTGTTTACCCAGCATTCTCATACAGTAACTTCATGTAATTTTCTTCTTTTCTGAGAACTTATCACAACGTTATAGCAAGTTCCTGTATGTAAACGGTATGTAAACTATTTACTACCCTCCTTTTAGCCATTTAGACCCACGGCCTCACTGCTAGATCCAACCTTCGTCATATTCTTCATTCCATTTTACCATTTCGCAAATTTATTTTGTTATTCTTAGTAAACTAGCTTCAAGTTTGTATAATTTTTTTTTCTAATTTCACCCTTTTTGCTTTTAATAAACCGCTGATGATTATGACTTTATCTGGCATGCGCGTATCGGGAGGTAGAATATAATGTCTTATTTATTTGTCGCTATCGTTATATATATATATATATATATATATATATATATATGAAGAAGTACAGTCTTATGGTGTGCTATATGTATGGGATAAAGTGCTCAATATCCGAGATAGAGTGTGTGTAAATATAAAGGTGAATATTAAAGTCAACACTTAAAGACGACAGTCTGTTTCATGCTAGACGCAATCGTCAGGTCACTGTAATCTTGATGTGGACTCAATGTGGCCTGACGATTGTGTCTAGCATTAAACAGACTGTCGCTATATATATATATATATATATATATATATATATATATATATATATATATATCAAGAGTGTTTAATTAAGATGGATTATATATAAGGGTGTTTCATTAAGACGGATCAAAGTTAGCTTTACATAAATCAGTGTTATTGGTGAAAAAAGTATTCATTTCTCTATCTGATCATGTTATTTAAGTCATGGCAATTATGTGTGAAAAATAATATTGCCCAAATGTCCACCAAATCTGAAAGAAAAAGAAAAAGATCATTAGACGCATAAACTTAATTCACATTAAATTCGGTCCAAGTTATTGGAACACCCTTTATATATAATGTTATTTATTTTGCTTATATTAATTCTCTGCTTATTTTCTTTCAACCTTTACATAAGGCCATTTAGATATATGATGGGATATAACATTATCATAAGGTAACCTTTCTTGCACACCAACCAACAAACGTTGTCTCCAAAATTTTTGCTGTTACTAACAGCATCAGACAAGGTTTATGTGCTGGCGTTCATAATATTTTCACTATTTTTTTAGACTGATGCTAAAACAAACCACAGAAGCACTGGATGACATGTAAACAACATCTGTGCATGCACATAAAACCAGTAATGTATTCAACCTGATGTCACATTGAGCCTACATCAAGATTATAATGGAGCTTGTTAATGAATTCCTCTTTGCAGATGATGTGGTTCTAATTTCTTCCCCAGATTGTCCTCTTGAAGACGACATCCTGCTTTGCAAATGCCACAAAACTCTATAGTATGAAAGTTAATTTAAAAAAAAAAATGTACTGAAACCCAAAGTGTATCATCCAACTTCTGCCTCTACTTGTTGCATTCTATGTGACAGGCTAGAGAGAGAGAGAGAGAGAGAGAGAGTAAGTGAGAGAGAGAGAGAGAGAGAGAGAGAGAGAGGGAGGGAGGGAGTTAGGGAGGAAGAAAGAATAGATGAACCAAGTTTTTGGCACACTACACAAACAAGTTTAGAGAAACAAAAATCTCAAGAAATATCTCAAAACAAGAGTCACACGTGCTAACCATTTTTCTAGATCCCATACCAGTGCCATTTCCACTGATTCTAGTGTTATCACTGCATCATACTCAATGTGAACTGCAGTGACTTCATTACTAAGCAAGTTCTCAAATAAGTCAAGACCACAAGCATTGAGGCAATGATAGAAAAATACCCATGATGACGAGGTCATGTATCGAGGTCTTCCTGTTCGGAGAACTGTTCTCTGGCCAGCGAACGGATTCAGGGACAGCTTATATCGGTACCATATCTGCAGAATCGACCGCCGTCAGTGGACAACAAAGATTGTCGACATAGAGACACTTCGTCAGTAAGGTGATCTCTCTTTCCTAAGCAAACTACAGATCAAGAGAAGAACATCTGAGCCTTCACTGAAAATATGAAGAGTTCTCCTCGACTGACGAGATCTAATTCAGGAAGGTCTACCCTTTTCACGTGGACCTCGTTGAATACAGGTCAGTCTGCAACAGACGTGAAAGATCTTCGTCAATTTTCGTTAAACATCAACAACTTTATAGCTATTAAACTTAGTTTAGTACACCTAAATGAGGAAGATTATGCTCCGCCAGTTTTCCAAGTGTCAGATTGATATGAAAATGAAACATTCGAAATTCTAACACTGACGCCCCTAAAGAAAAAGCAAATCTAGCATATATATGTATGCGCGCGTGTATGCATAAAATGTATCGGATCAGAATTTCTTTTTTAACAGAAATGGTTTTATATTTCTCATATCTTTGGGAAGCTCTCAGATGGTCAATATTCAGCGGTTAAAGGAATTAGAGAGACGTCGTATAATATAGAACGGGCATAAGAAAGAGTGTGGAATGTATATATGCCACTACGTATTCATATATATGTTTGTAACTTTATGCGGTGGGTGCGTGTATGCTTTATTATCAACTTAACCACAAATGGAAGTAGAAGAATACAAAAGGAAGGAGATTTAAAAATACTGTGTAAAAATGCCCGGCCGGAAAACGATCAGACATGTTTACGGTTTAATAAAATTGTAAGATGGAAAGGATTATTAAATTGGAAAATGTGGCGACAAATTTACGCACACGAACACATATACAAAATTTCGTAGATACAAACATGTCCAGATACAGATTTATACACTCTCTCAAATACATACATACACACACACACACACATATATATATATTAGGTTGGTGTAAAAATAATGTCGTTTTCTCACATAGTAACATATGTGAGAAAACGACATTATTTTTGCACCAACCTTATATATATATATATATATATATATATATATATATATATATATATATATATATATCACATTTATAAAGTTTAGTACATAAAAGAAAAAACGAGTTTAACAGTAGTAACGGTTTAAGAGATTAAATTTAATAACCACGAGTGTGGATCAATAAATTCATAGTCTCGTAGAGATATTAGTGGAATTTTAATATTAGTGGAATTTTAATTTGAAGTGTTCATTATAATATAATGTTTGATCTGTAGCATAAATAAAGCGTTGTGTTAAGTGTATTGACAAGAGAGGAGATGATGTTGCAAATGTTATGTTAATGTACTTTCTCATTTTTCTGTATTCGATTGAAAGCTGTCAATGTCATGTCATGCTCTCAGTGCGTGATCTGAATTATATTTCGACTTCGAATAACCCACAAAGGGTTGATAAACCGTAAAAATCTCAATGAGTTTGAAAGAAATGGGAATTGGAAAAGTTGTCCATTGCCAGATAATATTACGTCAGTAATTTATGACCCTCTAATGGTTTTTTCCCAAATATCTGGCGTATATTGTGTATGATGTGATTTATGCCAAAGTTCACCCAATACAAGGCTCGAAAGCCACTCAGGGTAAACGGTTACGGTTAAAATGGTTATGGTGAATGAGGTGTAAGATGTTAATCAAAGAGGTTGCGGTTGGGAGTGAAGATTAGGAGGATCAAGATGATAGATAATGATTGAGCCTTGACTTGAAGACGTTAAG
Source organism: Acanthosepion lycidas (assembly GCA_963932145.1). Taxonomy (NCBI): domain Eukaryota; kingdom Metazoa; phylum Mollusca; class Cephalopoda; order Sepiida; family Sepiidae; genus Acanthosepion; species Acanthosepion lycidas. Next base: position 65,620,342 of record OZ010576.1, read on the forward strand.
AGTGTTCACGGAAGCACTCACGTGGGAGTTTGTTCCATAATGTGTCAGTTCTGGGAAAAATCTGAGTAGAACTTTCTCCTTACTAATGGAATACAAAGATATGAGGTTGAATCCGCTATGTGTAATTAGCATGCCGTGTTCTAATTGTAAAGATAAGAAGATATGTTTTTTTGTTTTGTTTTTTTGTTTTTGTTGGGGCAGATAAGGAGAATTAAAACGTGAGTGCGACTGAAGAATAAAGATTGATAAATGAATTGATAAATCGATAAATTGGGCAACAGAAAGAAAAGACTTGATCGTCCAAGTTTTTATTCCGCGGTTCACTGACTCCATTCATCCATAAGAACAATCATATTAATGTAAAACATATCTATCTATCTATCTATCTATCTATCTATCTATCTATCTATCTATCTATCTATCTCATTCACCGACCCCATCAACAAAAAAGAAAAAAAAATCTTTTCCACTTTAAAACAAAGAGTCCGTTCGAATCGTCCTTGTTCACTAATTAGCACAGCAGAACTTCCTGCCATCTTTCTCTTCCCTCAACTCTTCCAACATGTTGTCTCCCACCTAACTTATCAGACATCACGACATCTTGAATTCCTTGTCGCCCAGTTATTTGTCACACATCTGCCTAATTACTAATAATTACCAAGAGAAAAACAAAGAAAAAGAAAAAAATGTTAGAAAAAATTCCAAATCTCATCAGCCATTATAGCTATCCGGTCGTCACAAATTATGTCTGGGAGCGCCGTTCAAATATTCTTTAACATTTAAGCTCGGCCTTTGTTGACACGGCTGGGCCGGCTCAAGTTCGTTTGCCTAAAAGTGCTGTTCATGGCGACCATGACGATGATGGTGGTGATTATGAGTCTGTTGGTGGTGGTGAATAGAAGTCATCATTTTGCAATCTATCATTCGCTTATCAGTCAGGTTTAGGCCAATCAGATTTTGAAATAACAAAATAGCTTCTGTTGCGTTCTATGCAGAGAGCGTGAGATTGTGTGAGAGAAATACAGAGAGACTGTCTATGAGATAGAAAAGAGAAGGAAAAAGAGTGAAAGCGAAAGCGATGACGCATGCGCAATTACACGCACGTGTAGATGAGGAGAGTCGAAATGAAGAAAAGAAAAAAGAATCAGACAATTATTCATGAATTTAGACACTTGGCGCTTCTCGATAGAGTCATACTTACAAAGTCGTACGCGCGCGCATGTGCACACAATTACTAATTTATCTTTATAGCTTTCGATGAGTGACCAAATCATCTTGGACAATGCTGCTGCTTGCACGAAGAATTAGAATGCATTTAGGAAAATCTGTGCATGGCCGCCATCACGCATTTCTTTGATATCAGCGAAAAGAATGAGTTAAAATGACTGCAGAGATTAAAAGATTAAAAGGATTTGAAAGATTTCGGATTACAGAAACGGAACCCAGATCCATTTAAATAAACCGTAAAATCCTGAATTTTACGGCTTTTTAATGTCATTCTATTTATTATTTGTTAGTCTCATTCTATTTATTATCTATCAGTTTCATTAAATTTAGTATTTATTAGCAGAATTCTGTTTAGTATCTCTTAGTGTAATTCTATTTAGCATTTATCAGTCTCATTATATTTAGTATCTATTAGTGTCATTGTATTTAGTATCAACCAAACTCATTCTATTTGCTCTCTATTAGTTTCATTCTATTTAGTATCAACATCATTATATTTAGTGTGTATCAATCTCATTCTATCAACACTTTTATCTACTGGTCCAGGACGCAAAGCGTTGGTTGGATACAGTGACTTAAACCAAAGAGTTATGAGTTCAATACCTGGTTACTGCAATGGTGAACAAAAACTGGGAGAGTTGAGTTAAAGAGAGATTACTGAGACATCCAGAAGAGGCTTGGCACGTGGAACTAGAACAATCTACTCCGGTGGACGAAATGAAATGTTTAGTTCGAAATTCCAATTTCAGCTCGAAACGTCGTGAATATGACAATCAAGTTGAGGGCAACAGTTCGAATAATGTAAATAATTACAATACCTCATCTCAGAAATATAGACAGATGGAAATTGATGAAGTATTATATTTTTATATAATGCTTTCTCTAAATGTATGCTGAAAAATCTTTATCACTTTGTTTATCATGTTATGGGGCTATGTTGCAGGGATGTAGGCGGGAGCATGATTTTGTTGTTACAATTTGCGTTTGGATGCGGGCAACAAATATAACACTTGGTGTATTTCTTTCTTTCTTTCTTTCTTTCTTTAGACATGGTTAATTTGATACCGGATTATTTACGAGTAGAAAATCAAATATAGATCAAGTATGGATAGGAATCCGGCAAAATGATAGGTTAAAGAACAAGTAGGAAATAGATCTCAATCTAACATGTTTCACTTTATTAAAGCTTCTTCAGAGATTAAGACAGAATTGATAAAAAAAAGGTTTAAAAGCAATGAGACGCAGATTAATAGTATGCTGTGTTTGTTTAATTCTTATTGGTTAGATACTTGTCACGTGTCATGAAGTAACAGATAATATTCAAATATGTGAAAGAAGGCATTCTGGACGCTAAAGTGTGTGTTAGTGAAAATGCTGCAGGATGTTTTTAATGAAATTGTTTTGATTTGATTTTTCATTAAAGCATATCTCGTGAATATTTTGTATATATCTTTTTATGTATTAGAAAGACAAAAGTTAATTTCATGAACAGATATGTAGAAAAATGGTGAAATACTGTAGTTTTTAAAGACATCACGCGATCTAAAATCCCGTATCCAAAGAGACTTGAGATTAGATAGACACTCAAACTTTCTCGTCTTACACCGCAATTCCAGCTTTATTAAAAAGAACATAACCCTTTAAAGAAAAAATATTATGAAAACGTATTTACAGCAATACTACCAACTATTAACATACATTTAATAAACTATATTACTTATTTCTACAGATCCATTATTCATGAATCTAACTTTGGTCTTTCTAATACATAAAAAAATCAATGAAGATATATGCAAAATAGTTGTAGCGTTTTTTGTTTCTTTTTTTCTCCTTGTTAATGCCTAGTTCATTGAATGCCAGACAAAATTATTTGTCTAGAATTTCCTTATTAACCACCCACTCCATTTTCTGATAATGTAAAAAACATATAAATGTTGAGCATTTTTAGTTTTTGTAATTCATTTTCAAAGAAAGATTATATTTATTTTCATTTAAAATCATTTCATAGTTTTATTTTAGGTATTATTGTTACGTGTTGGACTTAAATTCCACATTATCTACTCTTGTTTGCGGCAGATTATATATATATATATATATATATATATATATATATATATATATATATATATATATATAAAGCTGTAGCTTCTGTCTGTCTGTTTATTTGTTATCGAACTCCTCCTAGGGTTTTGGCGATAGACACCCCTAACCATAGATATTCTGAAGCTACATTACCCAGGGTACTTGCATAATTATATTTGCTTTTGATCAAAGGGGTTCACTGGGGGAGCAAACAGCCGACTGACTTTTTCCCCTTCAATTTAAATTAAATTTAAATTTGAACAAGGGAATGATTCCTATCCAAAATATAGAAGGAGAAAAACAAGAAGATGAAGGTCACATCGGCAAGATTACTGAGTAATACTGAAACGTTTCACTTTTCTCCACGAATCGTAACAATGATTTAAAAATGAATAATCATTTTCTAACAAAAATGTGTGACCCACAGCAAGGCGTGGGTAATTTGGATAGTATATATATATATATATATATATATATATATATATATATATATATATATATATATAGTTCTAAATTCCCTATTAGAGAAAATAATCAATAATGGTTACTACATAGGAAGAAATAAACTTATTATTATAGAGGTGTACCAATTTTTAAAAGGCAACATAGTTTCAATTCTGTAGAATTTGGTTATACCCAATATATTCAATACGTGATATTGTCCTTTTTTGATTGTGGAATGTTCTAGAAGAAATACTAAAATTTTGCTATGTTTAATTTAGAAAAGTAACTATTTACATTATTCGGACTATTGTCCTCATCGTTGTCGCCATATTTATTGCAACGTTTCGGCCGTTGTACGCTCCGGCCTTCTTCAAGTGGTTGGAATGTCGAACTGAACACTTTATTTCACTCACTGAGGTAGACTGTTCTAGTTCAAAAAGAAAATATAAAGGGGAGACAGGCTGACCCCTTAAGGTAAGGCTTCAAGAACACCAGAAAGTTGTAACATGAGGGGAAGTGGAAAATCAGGGGTGGCTGACCATATATGGAGAGAAAAGGAAGATCACCGCCCTCTGTGGGATCAGGTTGAGATCATAGACAAAGAACACCATTGGAAAATTCGCAAACTTATGGAATTAGCAGATATGCTAGGCCACAAAAATCTCCTGAGCCGACCAAGCATAGAAATGAATACAATATGGGAACCAGTAATAAGGAGTGCCAGAGAAAAGCGATAACAACAAGAAAAATTGCAATATGAGCTCTGGTAAAAAACGGTTGCTGAAGACATTAGGTTTATAATACCCAGAAATTCAAACATAGATGTCCTTAAGGACACATGGCACAGTGGATAAAGGCGTTGGTTAGATCCAGTGACAGGACCCAAAAGAGTATGAGTTCAATACCCGGTTAAGGCAGTGGAATTAACATAGATAACTGATAACTGACATCCATTAAACATGGCACGTAGAACTAGAACAGTTCGACATTCCAACCACCTGAAGAAGGCCAGAGCGTACAACGTAATAAATATGGCGATAAAGATGAGGACAATAGTCCGAATAATGTAAATAGTGTGCATAATACCTCATCACAGAAATATAGACAGATACTGAAGTAACTTTCTGTACGAAACAAAACAGCCAATAGGAATGTACTCATTTATGTGCGATACTATAACACTTTATATTCGACATTTTGATGAAAAGATTGAATTGAATTTATATTTTAATCAACACAGGTTATCTCTTCGCCTTTTTAATTCTGGGGTTAAAACCTGATAACGGAATTAAAATGATTTCGAGGAGACTTTTCCAAGTAGAGAAATTAAAAATAGCAAACAACAGTGTTGGATACCGACTGCATTCTATTAATATTGTTTTTGTTTTTTACTTATGGAGATGTTATTTAAGGCTAACTTTCTGTTATATGATGCAATGGCCTTGTATAATTACAGACGCTAAACAGGAAGAATTGCAGCACCAATCCGAAAGTTAAAATAATAACCCCTACTCTCCATCAAAATGGCTGAAGCTTTCTTGGCATAACTGACCTTCGAAGCCTAAAATATAAATCATTTATCAATAAATCTTCCAATATCGATAATGAGTCTAAAAAACTCATCGCATTAGTGCGTGCGTGCGTGTGAGAGGAATTTCATTTAACGCAGATTTCGTACAAAAAAAAAAAATCACACACATTAGCATAATACCCGTAAACACTGACGGGATTACTTCTGTACGAATTATTAATTCTGCCTATAATGAGAGTATATGTGTGTACTATCGCTTCGTGGTCCTCTGATTAGGATCAGTGCAGTATCTGTACCCTTTGCTTACCTTTGTATATGTAAATTAATTTTATTGTGCTGTTCAAGCAGCAAAACACTTAACTGCTTACTGTCATACCTGATGTTCGAATCAGTTTAAGATTCATGCGTTAATTTTCGATATCTGTTTGCTTTAGCGTGAAAGAAATGAGAGAGTTTTAAAAGAGCATTTAGAGAAAGTCATTGGATGTGCCTTGTGATGTAATAGATATCGGCTCGGAATGAGAAATCGGAGAGTCGCGTTCGAATTCCAGTCGGGTTCGTTACATTCCCTTACGCACAAATATCCTTGGGAAAGCTATGAATCCATTTCTTCTCCCTCCAGCTATGGGTTGAATAGCAGGACAGACTCGGTTATATTAACCTTGGTTGGAAACCAGTCTACCGCAGAAAGAATTGGCAACCAACTGCGGGAAAATATTCCATCATGTCTTGAGCCAGTTTGGAAGAGTAGACTCATAAAATTAACATGAGAATAATATCTCATGCTAATGCTCAGTCTGTAACAAAGCGGAGTAAGCGTTTCATTATTTTTATACGATTCATTATTATATGAAGTGAAGTAACAGAAGACTAGAAACCGCTACTTCATAACATGTAGCTCCTTCCTTCGCTTGAATAGTGGCGGCTACGTGAAGGCCGAAGGCCGTGGAGTCTACCAATCGCTGCGTGTGTATTTGTGTCTAGTTATATTCATGGTTTGTTGCGTGTGAATTTAGGGATTTTTATATACCCCATATATGCGGCCTTAAATATAGCAAGCAGTGTTTTTTTTTCTGGAGCCAGTTTCGAGTCTCACCTGCGCACAACGAGGGGAGAGGAAAATCAATTTAGTTTACTTGAACAATTAACATGGTGAGCCTTTGCAGTAAGATTTGTAAATATCGCATCCGTTAAATTTCTTATTTTATTAGTGGTTCTTTACAAACCGCAAATGAGCGCACCTCCACAGACCAAGCATGCCAAGCACCAGTTTACACAAAACTCCACCGACATGCTGGATCCATAGCCTCATGTTGACTCCATTCCGCATGAATTCGATTGCTCGCCCGAAGTGCTGTAAACGTAGCGCGTTTGTCCAGGCGAAACGGCGCTGCTAGTCTCGTACTGACTGAAGGCGATGTTCTCTGGCCCAGGTGAGGAGCTATAACCGATGCTGCTGTTGTCAATAATGGCATTCCATTTGGGCGACAACAGCGGAATCCCATAGAATAATAAATTGAGGGACATGTTTTGTTAGGTGCGGGCTGGTCGTCTTTAGTGCTATTCTTGCATCACTAGAAAGTGCCCGCCGATGTTCCGCCGATGTCTGGGATTCACAAATTCTTGATAGACTTTTGTTACAGTTGTCGAAGAAAACCGAGAGTAGTTGCCACCTTAAAGATAGAGTACCTCATTTTTTTGGCGCAGACAATCATTCCACAATAAAATCATATTAATCTGCCTGAGTCGTTTAGACGCTACAACTACACTGTCAAAGTTGTACACATACATTATCCAGCAGATTTATAAAATAAAGATTACTAATAAACGCAATGATTATAAGTGATAAAAAATGTTCTGCAGTTTAGTTATGTAGACAAAAGCCTACATAATAACAATGGCCTATGTTTCTCCGACGATACTTTCTCACATTTTAAATTCCACTTTTAGTTTTATTGCAAAGAACATACATCATGCTTTTAATTGCATTTAAAGCCAACGGACAACCACCAGTTTTGGGTTTCGTACATATTTATCAGCTATCTGCAATCGACATTTTCTATGCTTCGCGGTGACACCAATAGGCGTCGCTAGTTGTCATATTAGCGCTAACAGATTGGCAAAGACATTTCCTACTTAATAGCAAGAAGAGACGCGCTGTCTGTCATTATCATGTCTTTTCCAATTTCTACTCCATGTCGGAAAAATATTTTCTTTGTTATTTTATTTTATTTTAAAATCTTTCCTTCTATCGTTTTTATCGATGGTTAGTTGTGTGGATACTCAGAGACTTTGATGATACCGATAATAAACATGATATTATTTCGAAAAATTATCAATAGCATGGTTATTTTTTTTTTTTTAAAGTACACGTTTTAATCATTGTCATTGCTTTGAAAAAGTCTTAAAACTATAGTTTAATTCTGTCATTTTAAGCTTATTTTATCACCTCTAATAATAAACACGTAATATTATTTACACTATTTAAATTATTCGGACTGTTGTCCTCATTGTTGTTGCCATATTCACGAGGTTTCGGTCGTTGTACACTGCAGCTTTCTTCAGTTAAATCGAATTTCGAATCGAACCATTTATTGCGTTCACGGGAGTAGATTGTTCTAGTCTCACGGCCATGCCTCTTTCGGATGTCCCAGCATCAGTTATCTCTCTTTAAATCAACTCTCCAAGTTTTTTCTCACCTTTGCTGTAGCCAGGTATTGAACTTACAACTCTCTGGGTCGTGAAATATGGCAACAAAGATAATAAAAACAGTCCGAACAATGTAAACAATGTAAATAATTACACTACCTCATCTCAGAAACGCATTATTATTATTTCTTTACTTTTGATAATAATTATATTTTAAATATTGCTATCTAATAAATATCAAATTTAATGTAAATGTTATTTTTACAGTGAAGCCAGATAAGAAAGAACTCTTTACAAATAACTTATGTGGCAAGCTCATTTATTATGTAACCATGAATGTGAAAGATTTGTTTGAAATTTTCATTCTTCATGACATTCATTTGTTGTCTGTCTATATTTCTGAGATGAGGTATTGTAAATATTTACACTATTTACATTATTCGGTCTGTTGTCTTCATCTTTACTGCTATATTATGACGTTTCGGCCGCTGTACGCTCCGGCCTTCTTCAGGTGATATACGTTGAAATTTCGAAATAGAACGAGGGTAGAGTGTTCTAATTCCACGCGGCATATGTATTTTGTGTATATCTCAGTTTCAGTTAATTCCCTTTAGTAACCTTCACTATCGCAACGAATGACACAGTGGATAAAAGCGTATTGAAGTCATTAAGAGAAGCGATTTGACCCAAATAGTGTGAGTTCAATACCTTGCAGAGGGAACAGAAACTTGGAGAGTTGATTTAGCGAAATAAGCCGTTGGACAAAATATTTTAGTATTTCTTGAAACATTCGCGAAAGGCCACGTTTATAAACTTTCTGAATACTTTACGAAATTAGCACATTAATTAAGGGGAGACTTAAAATTCTAAAATCGATTATTGTTGTCTTCAAAGTGTTTATTAATGATAATGCCATTATTTCTTCTTCATTTTTCATGGTCATATCAGATATTGGGTGGTCATCACTGCAAACTGAATGATAGCAAGTCTCAACAGATCGCTAGCACTCTTGTCTGTTTTAACAATATTATTATCTGCATGGTTTCTACGTTTCCATGCTCTCCATTAACAATGTACAATATTGTCGTCTAAATATTCTACACTTTATTCCGGCCTCCTACGGGGTTGATATATTTGTCCAACATTTTACTTTCAATAATATTCTGTCTTTTGCTTAAACAGTGAAATTCACTCTCTGTTTACGCTTTATTTTTCTTGTTTACAACAATTACATCTGGTCTTTTGGTCTGGAATAGATGAGCTGCTTAGAACTCAGTCCCAGGTAATTTTTGTAATTCTTATTCGCTAAGAAAGATTCTGGTTTGCGCCTTTCCATTGGATTGTATAATAAAATCCCAATAGTTTACACAGTTCTCCGTGGACTACTCTTCTCTCCCAGTCACGCTCATTCTCATTCAAATTACTGGACTCGCTTTACTTGTATTTTCATATTAGTGAATTCTGTTCGTCATCCCTAGAGATCAAGTGACAACAAATCTCCAGTACTCTTCTCAGTATTTGCACTGATTACAATGTAATAAGTTTTTGGACTGTTCAGAAAGTTCTAATTATTATAGGCACCACCGTCACCTTCATATTCCACAATGTCCGCATCTCTCGAGCAGGGTCTTAATATTTGTCTATCTTTTCACCTTCAATTTCATTTTAAGGTCTACAAGAGGGCTTCCATTCACTAAAGAAATGTTCTTTGAATTTATGTAAAATAACGGGACCGATGTCGTATTCAAAATCAACTCTTATTTCTAAATGAGAATCAAAATTGGTGAGTTGTACTTCAGAAGTTAGTAGTTGTTTAATACAGTCAAAATATCTTTGGCAGTCAGTTAGCCACTTTCATTATGAACGTTTTTTAGTAGCAAGATAAGTGCTACTGTTTAATTTTATATAAATTAAAATTAGTCCCCGGAAAGATTATAATGTTGCAATGTTTGTTGGAACTGGGCTTTTATGCTTTTCAGGATTTACTTGGCGTCCATTTTTGCCAATAATTTAGCCCTAATATTTCATGATGAACATAAACAATTCGTATTTTTCTACTTGTATGCTAAATCGAAATTACGGTATTCACTTAAATCCACGGTGCATCTTTTGATCAAATTTCACCTTTACTATTTAAAACAGCATGCTCATCTTGGCTGTAATACTCACAACGTTTCAGTCATTGTATCCCTAGTCTTCTTCAGATATTCTTCTTCAGCACTGAAGGTCAAGTCTTCGTAAAGAAGTGGTACGCATTTTAGATAGAAAACCTTCTCAGTAGATCTAGCATAGAGACTAATACCATCTGGTAGCCTCTGATTAAGAAAGATAGGACATATTCAATTAAACCATCTGAGTCATAACACACACATAATTCCACACCATCTGAAGACAGATATTAGGTTTAAGTATCTAAATGGCACTGCTGTATGTTCAAAAAACATTGGATTTAAAACATACCTGTTTCATTGGCAGATTTAAGTTCAATCCCTGGATCTGGCAATGTCGGACAAGCGTAGATAATTATGTAGATGATAAAACTATTTATTCCTGTCTTAGTAGCAACTCCGACTGATCCGACAAAGTAAACCTGGCAACTGCTCTCGAAAAGGATCTCCAATAAGTGGTTAACTGGGGCAAGAAATAGCTTGTAAATTTTAACACCTCCAAAACAAAACTGCTTTCATTTAATCACCACAGAAAAACCGTCAGCATATGGTTGATTCTAAACTCCAGGCGAGCAAAACTACTTGGTCTCACGTTTTCACTGACATGAAGTGGAGCGACTCCATCGAATCAATTGCTACATCTACTGCTAGGAAAGTGGGCTATGTTGTGCCAGAAAATTTTTCTCGTCGGCATCCATCTTTCACTATACATCTACCATTCGTCCGTGCATTGAATACTGATACCATATCAGGTTTGGTGATCCTATTGTGCATCTCCAGATTCTTGACAAAATTCAAAGAATGGTCTGCAATGTAATCGATCCTGACCAAGCATTTCGACTTCAGTCACTTTTTCACCGATGTGAGGTAGCTTCCTTCTGACTTTTCTATAAATATATTCATGGAAACTGTTCTGATTATTTTTTTTCATTAATAACACGCTTGTTTCAATCTAGTAACACACTTAAATTCATGTGGCCTCAATCAAATAAATTTAAACGTGTAACTAGATTAGCAATTAGGTCTCACCGCTTTTGGACATTTTCAGAAAGCTCTAATTATTATATGCACAGCTGTCCCCTTCATATTCCACAATGTCCGCATCTCACGAGCAGGGTCTTGATATTTGTCTGTCTTTTCACCTTCAGCTAGGTAAAGGCAGGATGCAACCGCCACTTCTATTCTAACAGTTTCTTTTCTCGCACTTCTCACCTGTAGAACTCCTTTCTGATTTCTTATTTCCTTGCCACCTACAATCTTTAAAAGTTCAAATGCAACGTCAACAATTATCCTTTCTTCACTTCTCCTCACTAAAGTCTCAATATTTTCCTTCACCCCCCTGTAATCCCCCGTGTCCTAGTGGTGGCTTTGACTGAGGGTGAAATGATTAAAAAGAAACGCCTAAAGCATGGGGAACTCAATGAGAGCAACCTACTACAGTGTAACCTGGATATAAGAGAGTTGTCGGGTCCGGAGAAGAAGTCTCTTATATCCGGCTTTCTCTTATATCCGGGTTTAGTCTATTTTGTTTAGGTAAGTATGGCTCTAATTTGGGACCAGAGAAAATATCTCTTATATCCGGGTTTCTCTTATATCCGGGTTACACTGTACTATGGTCGGAATAAAAAGTTAGCTTCAAAATGCCGAGGTTAGACAACTGAAAAGGGCCGAAGGGAGTAAAACTGAAATGTTGCGAGTATAACGGCCAAAAAATAGTATGCTGGTTCATTAGTAATTCATTATCTAAAAAATTCCGATGTAAATTGTATTTTTTTTTTCATTTATAATATATAAATAAACCTTGTTATTTGAAACGAACTTCACCTAATTAAGTGAACTTTCTACATTGGGAAACATTTATAAAAGTTCTTTTCTTAATTCTTTTCAATCATTGCTTTTATGTGTGAATGTAAATTTTTAAAAACTTATTTTACCATGTACATTCAATTTCACCGGCATTTTTAAAAATCTGTTCCTAGTTTTAACATTTTGAGTTCTTTCAACTTGTTCCTTGATATGACATAGCCGATCATTGTCAAACAGGAACATTTACAAAAAAATCATGAAAACAATTTACCCACCCACTCGAAGTTACGTAATTACTTTTGGAAGTTTGATTTTTTAATTTTTTCTTTCTTTTTTTCTTTTAACTTTTTTTTTTTTTTAGCGGAAAGAAAGGACTCGACCTCATTTGTAGACAGACAGAATGCATGGTCGTTATCAAGAACAGCCCAAGATACAGGCTACGAATTGGAGATATCAAAAACTGAACTATCTTGAAGTATTTTCATATAGGACAGAAAATGTCACAGAAATTCGAAGGTGCATTAAAATAGCGTAAGATGCACTCGAAAAGCTAAGCTGAACTGCTCTGTTTAATTTCCTATATAGCAGTGAATGCTGGACAAACTCCTCACAGACGAATACGAAATTTAAGGCAACAGAGATGTAGTTCTACAGAAGGATGCTGAGAATACCATGAATGGAACAGGAGAACAACGAGGCAATTTTAAGTAAAATGAAAACAAAAATGACACGTATCCTTAAAATCAGAAAGTGACGGTTGAAATTTCTGAAACACATAATGAGAATAATTGCCACTGACAGGACATACTGAAGGCCAGCTGCAAAATAGCGAGTAATTTACCCTAACGAGCTCGTGTAAATGGATGGCGAAACAGGGAGTGGTAAGGATAATAAAAAATCAAACAGCTTAGAGATAAAAAGCGTAGTAAGTTGTGGACAGCCATCACTGATCACGTCATAAAAGGTTACGGTACAAAAAAGGAAACGCTCTATGACCTTTGTTCCCGCATTTTTTATCAAAGTTATGACGCTGAGTTATGACGAATCGCACATTTGTAAGATGAGCGAATGTACTAAGGGAGATGCGATAATATTTTTTAAAACATAATCTTAACTTTATGTTAAGAAAATATCATTCGCACGCTACAAAATATGTATCTATAAAATAAGTCACCAAAGAAATAATAATGAATAAAATTGTAATCGAAACTTTAGTCGAATAATAAAACTGCTATAAGACTAAAATATTATTTTGTTTGTAAAGATTTTACTTGTTATCTACTAAAGGTTACTTAGTTTTGGTACAAGTAGAGGTTTAGATGGAACTGGAGATTACATCAGCAAATCCAAATTACTCGCCATCGATCTACAATGAAATACACCTAGAAAGTTTATAATTGCATTTTTATATTAAAATATATTGTAGACTCATACGCTATAAAAAATATTTGCTCAAAAATTATTTTTAAAAGATTTATTTTAAAAAAATAAATTAATAAATGCTTTTAACATTTCTTTACTTAAACACTCCACAAATGTTCTTATTAATTAATATATGTTTTAATAACTGAGAAAACTTTCATAAAATCTAGTAAACTGGAGAATTTTCATATATAATTGTAATCATTTGTTTTTTACTTTCTAAAATGACGTACGGTGAAGTAATGGATAATGTCTCAAATTGGGGAATCCGAGAGCCGAGTTCGAATTCTTGCTAATGCCCTTGGGAAAGGTATCAATACTCTTCTCCCTCCAGCTGTGGGTAAATAGCAGGACAGGTCGGGTTCTATAGCCTTGGATGGCAACTGGTCTACAGCAGAAAGAAATGGCAACCTACTGCAGGGAAAAAAATCTGCGTCGTCAGTCATGTATCGAAAGATACATGATCGCCTAAGCGTGTATCACGCATGGCACGCAACCGACTGAGACGAATTGACATTAAGTCAGGGACTGATTTAAAAAGGAGAAGGATGCTGAGGGAGATAAAGTAAACGTATCACAAAATGCTTTTTAGTTTTTATGGATCAATCGAAAAAATGTATTCATATATTGAACACTAAACTAAAATTGGTAGACAGAGATTACCGTGATGATGAACAAAGTAAAAAGAGAAAAAAAAATGTAAAAAACCCCCCAAAACTTAAGCAAACATAAAAGAAAGAAAGAATAAAATGTTTTATTGCTCTTTGTTTTCCAATGAAATACTAAATTACACTCCTACTCTAGCCCATGACAGGAAGTATTTGACTTGCGTCAAAACTAACGAACAGCGATTTGGTCAAAATAGAACGATGCTGTATGTCGGGACAACTATTAAATGATTTCTGAAAGAAATCAATCTGACATAATGCCTCTCGCCGCATTGAAAACATGGTTTAGAAAATTTTTGACATTTTTTTCCGTAATTTGTATTTTTTCAATTATTTATTTGTTTTGATTTTTTAAAATCGTATTAACTGGTTTTCAGCTTCTTTTCTATTCGAGCGGTTTTGTGTTTTCTTTAACCTTTGTCATCATTCGTTCAACAATTATAGATTGATAATAGATCCTGTTCAGTTTTCAATAATTTTCTAGTTTGAATATTTAAATCTTGTATTAATTTGAATCTTTTCTATTCTAATTTGTAATAATGAACTTTTTATAAGGTGCAATGATTATTCCTTTTCTCGTTTCAGATGTCCTCTGCGTGCATCAATTTTACGTGTTCCGTTTGAAATCAAATGTTATGACCTCTCAGTATTCTTTCTGATTTCATTATTTCTCTCGTTCATTACATCTTCAAAGATATAAAATAGCCAGTTCTCTTCAACTTAACATCAACTGTTACTCGTAGCTTCAGGTGTTTAGTGCAGAGCCCCCCCCCCCCAAAAAAAAGACAGGCCTTTAGTAATATTCGAAAGTAGATATTAGAATTGATTTTATGACGATACTTTTGAAACTGTTTAACGATAGTACTTAAAGCTCAGATAACTGTAGGGATCACAGTTACCTCACTACAATTCCAGATACTCTCCAGTTCCTTTTTCAGAATCTGATATTTGTCTCTTTTTTTACCTTTTCAACAACCCGAAAATCAAAAAGGCACGCTATGTCTATAATCTTGCAAATTTTATTTCCTTCTCAAAACCTGAAATGTCTTGTTTGGGGTATTCGAGTAGCTTATCTGTTTGTATCTTCATATCCCAAAAACTTTTATTTTTTCATTTTCTTTTATCTTTTGTGACCTATGCTCATGACACTTTTCTGTGTTAATGGATTTTACATAGTTGTCAATTAATAATCTGAGCAATTTTGTCATATCGCTACTTTTTCTTATACAGTGTTTGAGCGAAGTTCTTACACTCTGATGTCAAACGGGCTTCTCTGTCCACAATGTCTGCACAAAATAGAAATTATTTTTTTAGGCAATGTGGTGTTTAATCGATCTGATGCCTTGCTCTTGTGCATCCATTGTAGTCCCCCATATGGTTTTCTTCAAATCCCTTTTTCTTCGCCAGTCCCAGATTTCTAAATTCAGTGTTTATGAAATATACCCTATGTAGTCGTTTTCTGGTTTCTACTAGGTTTTCCAATATCAACAATTGATTCCTTCTCAACGTTTTTAATGTTTTCCTCTGATTTTCTGAGACATAAGCGAACAAGTAGTCCACACTAACTTTCTGTTCTCTTTAAATACAACTTATTAACATCATATTTTTATGGCACATGCCATAGAGTGTCAAAATTTTCTTGTGCAGATCTTTTAATTCTTTCTCAATAGAATCTAATGATTCCAGCGTCCTTCATTATAATCGACACAACTCGGGAATTATTAGACATTATGACATTTTTGTAGTTCAAATGAGATTTTAAAAACTTCTTTATTCCCTTTACATATTCTGATTTTATCCTTCATTTATGTTCCCGTAATGTTATCTGTTTCAAGTATACATAAATATTTGTACACTTTATCTACACCGACCTCGTTTATCCTCTAACCCGATGAAATCATATGTATCGTATTCAGTATAGTATCCAGTTGTCTTTCAGCCCTTATGAATAATTTCATATCATCCTTGAAACATAAATGGTATATTGTTGGACAAGTTTTAATGCATTTATATGCAGCTTTGACTTTGTTTCTGCAGAACAAATAACATGGGAATTAAGTTGGTAACAAGCAAAGGAGAAGATGAAAACTATTCCCTTGGAAAATCTCCCGTTTTAAGAATTTTCCCTCCAGCTGTCAACTCTGTCTTCATACAATTTTTGAGGAATAAACTGATGTTATCAACAATTTGGAAGATATCAAGTATCCAATATTGGGGTGGGGGACCATATCAAATAGTTTCTTATAACCGATCAAACACATGTTCAGACCATTTTCTTAAAACTTTCTAGTAATACTTTGTTCATGTCAAGATGTAGATAGATTTCTTCCAAGATTATTCTGGTAAAAAGTTTCCATATAACTGATAAGCATGTTATGGGTCTACAATTACTGAATTATTTTCCTTTGGTCGCATCTTTCATTATAAGGACAGTTTCTCATATTGACAAAAAGGTAGGTACATCGTCCGAGATACGACATCCATTTAGCTATTCTGATTCTAGAATGTAAGGCCCTAATGCTTATTAACCCAGCAGCCTTACATTCCGTCTGGATCAGATGATTTCCAAAATGTAAGTTTATTAGGATGTTTCCTTAACCTTTCTGATATTACACTAAGATGAACCTGTTTGTTGTTTTTTTCCTATTTTTTTTCAACTTTCTCAATCCAATCGTCTTCTCTCACGTGTCTGAATATAATTTCCTCCATATCCTTACCAAATGATTCTAGACTCTTCTTCAGGTACCTAATCGTTATCTCTATACATTCTTGGCTTTCGAAAATCCCCTTCTGATTCTTGTCAGTTTCTTTTGTCTGTATTGCATATTTTACTCTCGTATCTTTTTGTTTTCTCATTCATTGCACTCACTGTTTGTTTTAGCTCTTCAATTATGACTTTTCATTCTATTTATCTTTCTTTTAATCCTTCTTTTTTCATGGTATTTTTCAGATTAGTCCTTCGTCTTTTTCAACAAGGATTTCTTTACTTTCTCTTATCCCTCTTCTTTACACCTGTCAGCCGCCTTCAACATCTTGTTACATTAAATAGAAATTATTAACTTCCAGATTCGAAACGACTTTATCAATTTGTTTTTCTTCCAATATATTCCTGTAAATGAACGAAATGTTCATTGGCTGTTCCATTTCTTATTTTGATAATTCCTCTTACATCATTCTCATAATGTTTATCTCTACTTCACTTAATCCGTACAGCTAGTATCCTTTCCTCAATATTTACTTTACGTTATTATTTCAATCACCTTCCGCACCATCTTCCGCCATTCCAGTTCACTTCATTCACACTGACAGTTTTGTTACCAATGAAGATTCTTTCAATTCTGTCTTGTTTCACTCGTACACGATGTTCTTCCAATTCATTTTCCCATCTTAGTTCCTTCATTTAAATATCAGAATTTCAACCGTTGTTCTTAATAACGAGTGCTTACCTTGCCAAGGGTATATTAGGCACATACATCACAATATCTGTTATATCAAGTTAGAAATACGTCCAGGCCGATTAAGCCAGACCCTTCCGAAGGTCTCCGACTAAGACTATTATCAAATATCTAAGCGTGATTAACAAGTCATCTTAACTGCCACGCGTCCTTTGAACTTGAAAAAATGAGCCTCTCGACAGTTGGCCATAATGCTCCATCGCTACACCCGCTCAAGAACAGAGATACACAATTCGCCAATCCCTAGGGGCACATGACCAACTGGCTAAGGTCAGACAACTGACAAGGATATTTCTGTCAAAATACGGGATATTTACTATCTGTCCATATTCTTGAGATGAGATATTGTAACTATTTCCATTGTTCGGATTGTTGTCCTCATCTTTATTGTCATATTCACGACGTTTCGGCCGTAGTACGCCTTGGCTTTCATCTGGTTTTAACACTTTTATACACTGGGCCATGTGTTCAAGCGTTGGTTGAAGTAATCCAAGAGTGACTTTGTGAGTTCAATACCTGGCCACAGCAGATGTGAACAAAAACATGGAGAGTTGAGTTACTAAAGGGAGATAACTGAAACTAAGTTACCCAGAAAATGCATAGCGCGTGGAACTAGAACAACCCACCGCGCTGGATGAAATAAAGGGTTTGGTTCGAAATTCCAGCGTATATCACCTGAAGATGGCCGGGGCGTACAACAGCCGAAACGTCGTGAATATGACGATAAAGATGGGTATATTTACGGTAGACTGTCTTAATTCACCAAGTTAAAAAATATATATTCCATCAATTAAGATCAGAAGCCACGAGAGCCACGCCTACTGCAACATCAGGGCAATTATTATTATTATTATTATTATTATTATTATTACAAGAGAAGCGCGTGATTTAAGAAAAGATAAAGGAAAAAAAAAAACACAGTGTTTGGTGTTTGGTTAAACAATATTTCTTTCCGGGTTCAGACCAGAGTCCTATGGTCAGAAATGGCATCGTGACATTTTCCACTGAGCATTTTTGAAAATAAATAAATAAATAAAATAAAAAATAAAAATTACACATATTTTACTTAGATAAAACCCATCGTAAGGTATGTGCTGTACTTGTGAGAACAATTTTTTGTATTTCCTTAAGGCATGGGCTTCCAGGAATCCCTTCAGTGAGTCTATTGGAATCTTTTCCAATTAGCTTTTAACCCTGCACTACGTAGCCACTGATGGACACAGGGTTTGTCTACAAAAGCTTGTTTGGTACGAGCAGAGTATTGACCGTGAAGCGGTTTATCTTGCCATCGTTTCTGTATCTGGTCGGTTGTATTTGCCTTTGCTTTCTTTTTTAAGTATTTTGCAGCGGCAGTCGGTGTATTATGTTTTATGTCCATTATTACGTCTATTTGAAACTTCATTTTGAACTTGGCTTTCTTTATCACTGAATAAAGTTTCTTACTTCATTCATGTTCTTTGACACAGATCATCATCCAGTCTTTAGTTTCCAGATATCTTTGGATGCCGATTGTGGTAGCGTTGTAAGACAGTTCTAGTTGAACTAATCCTCTGCTTCTTTCGGATCTGGGTACATACCGACGATCAGCATCGGCATGTATTTTCGTTTTGGCGTCCATTCGCTTAAAGTCAGCTATTGTCCAGTTAAGGATGTTGAAACTGCATTGCCCCACAGGGACAGTGAAATGTGTTTATGGCTGATATTGTATTTTTTAATCCATCTCGGTATTCAGTACCAGAAGCACACGCCTGTAGTACCCCTTTCTTAATGTCTCCTTTATTTGGATATGCTGTATTTCGTCTCCTTCGCTAATTCTTAAGTACATGTAGGCTTCTTCTTGTTCTACTTCTCTAATCTTTGTGCCAAAATCTGAATCTTTTGAGCGGTCAGTTGGAGATGGCAGTTCCTCTGGTGTGATATAGGTATAATGTGGTTTAAAGAAATTTACTATCACGGAGGAAGCTTTTATATTTCCAAAGTCTTAAGGATCCAAGTGTGTGGCACACTATCAAATGCTATAATCTATCAACGGCTATAATCTTTCAAACTTGTCTATAACGTGGTTATATTTTCCCATTTTTATAGAGGTTTATGCAGCATTCATTCTTCTTCACGTTGGATCCATTCTGCATTGGGGGTTATATTCCTTTGAGCTGCTCCAAATAATCTCCAAAAAATTTCTGTATTTTTTGGGCTTTTTGACATGTATAACTGCTTTTCCAATTTCCCTGTACGATTTCTTAAGGCCAGTTTGAAATATTTTATTTTGGCGATAGAACCTACAACGTTTTTTCTTATCGTTTTGTTCTCTGTGCCTTTAACTGCAGTTTTCTGTTTTAGCGTTTCCCTGATTGATGGAATATTATTTAGTGATTTAATTTTATATTTCCGCTTGATCTTTCTGCATTTATATTTGAGAAATTTGGGTTTCTAGGGAGCTTATCCACTATCAAAATCTCACATTTACTCTATTTCTCGCATCAGTCCATTGTTTGATCTTTTCATTGTTCCAAGATTCTCAGTAACGGCTAAATCTGTTGTGTATATAATATTGTTAACTTCTGTAATGTTTCCTAGTGGTTTATCCATAAACAGTTTTTCCAGTGCAGTGTTGTATATTTACACAATATGTTTATTGGTCTTTGTCATATGAGTTTTTGGGAGCCGGCCTCTTTCTGACATTTGTATGAGAGTTACTCTGATGAAGACTTGGATGATGTGGTTTTTCGCCTCGGTGATTTCACCTCTGTGGTTTTCAAAAAATTCTACCCTAATGTAGTTTAACTCATCCCGAGTGACATCGTCTGGATAACTACAGGTTATGTCACAGGTAGATTCTTCGGTTTTATTTCCTGTGAGATTATTATTTCATATCTCATTCATTTTAGTTTTTACCTCATCATCTGTCATATTATTTATTTCTACTCTCATCTCTTTAGTGTTTAAGTGATGGATGATTGCATTCAGTATTACATCTAATTTTATCACCTGTTCCTGCATTTGAGAGTCTTTTGTTTCGCAAGACATTGGCAAGCATGTTTGGGTTGAGATGAGTTCTTATTTTACTTCCTATCATAGTTCTTCATATCTGGTATGTTTGATTCGTGGAGTTCTTTTGTGGATTTATTATTATTATTATTATTACTATTATTGGTGGTGGTGGTGTTTTTATTTCAATAACATCTTAATTATTTCTCCTTCTAATGAAGCTGCTTTCATTATTTTTTTAAAAACCGTTAATACGTTTCTTATTGGTATTTTCTTGCAAATGCAAACCGAATTCTATATTCTGCTTTTCTCATATCACTATCTTATTTCATATTTTCGAATGCGACCAACAAATACCTTTTCTTCGTTAGACCAGACTAGACGAATGTTATGAACATTTGAGTAACGAGAATTGGACAGAAAAGTAGGAACATCTCGTAGAATGTATTGTTGATAGAAACAGTGCGTAACTGTTGTCTTTGTTTTGTAATTTTTAATTATATATATATATATATATATATATGAGGCCTCGTCTCTATAAATAGTGTGACCTACGAAGCAAATTTTACTTGTCTATCTTAACAACTTATTTCTATCTGTCAGAAACTGGCACTGATTTATTACCTTTTGTAATTAAAATGTAAGCTCAGGTACGATCTCCATGTGAGAAGTGTGATAAGAAAACTCAATAATTTTGCAAGGTGCCACAACATTAAAGTATATTTTCATTCTCTTCCGAGTGCAACTGTTGCAATGTTTTTTGTTTCCCCTTTTTCTTTATTTTCTCTCTCTTAGTCTTCACTATTATAATCTTCATTTTCTTCTTGATTTTTGTCCTTTTCACGCCTTTTACTTCTCTTTTTGTGTCCTTCACCTTTCTTCATCCTTTTTATCTGTTAGTTTTTAATCTATTTTTTAACCTCCCTCTTCCTTCTATATATTTATTTATTCTCCATTTTCTTTTGTTACATCTTAAGTTTTCTTCCTGCCCATATTAATGTTTTCTTCTTTTCTAATAAGGTTTTAGCTGACTTTAGGCTTATTTTGGGGGTCTAAGGTTTGTTTTTCTCTGTTTTTTGAATTTTCATTATGTCGATGAACGTTAAAACACACGCACGCACATTATTTACAAACTTTAATTCATTTGTCTATGAATTTAAGCTGGCAAATTATAAAATAATAAAGCCATGTAAACCTTTGACATATTTAAAAGGATATTATTGATTGCCAAATGCTGATGACTACCACAAAAATGCTGATGACCACAAAAAAACAAAAAACAAAAAAAAAAAACAGGGTTGAGGCTTGAAATGTGGGTAAGCAGTTAGGATTAATGTTTAAGATTTCGTGTTCAATTTGGCGGAATAGGCTTGGAGTTCTTGTTAGATTTGCAGTTAGTGATTAGTGTTACGGTTTAGGTTAGATTTGAGGGTTATGTTCATAGTTTAATGATGTCTTTCTTTCTATTTCATATTCATTATAGATAGCTTTATTTCCTATTTCAGTCTTCATTTTGAACATTGTTAATATTGACCGATATTATTATTTATAGACTTTAATTCATTTTTCTGTGGAGAAAATGTTGCAAATTATGCAATGGAAATGCAATGACTTTGGAGACCTTTGACAAATATTGAATTTATTGACGGCAATAAAGCAGTTGCAACATTTTTCAGAGACGATGTATGAAAACGGGGAGAAGCGAGAAAAAAAGATGTGGCCTTCATAAGAGCGTATTTCCCACCGCTGCTATAAGACTTCAATTCTAAATTAGATAAAAACCATAAATCTAAATGTTGATTTTCTAGGCAGGTAGAATTTGTAGAATTAGTGAAAATCAAATTTTTCTCACCCTTTATTTTCATCATTTGGCCTTTTGCCATAATAAACTTGGTAAATATCGAGAATAAAGTAAAAAATACCTCAAATCTTTTACGATGAATAAAGGTGAATAATGAAATATACTTGTAAACCTTTTACAGCAAGGTGAAAGTAATTTGGTCTGACAATGTAGCCTGACTCAATGCTACAAATGAGTCACTGTATAGTTAGAAGGATATGAGTACTCATTCCGGGGACCATCAATCTATGATGGGTGTTATTTTTGTAGCTACTTTAAAAAACTGACACAGAACTGCAAAATGAGGACATTCCATACAGCAGATAGCCTGTGAAAGTAGTTTTTTTTATCGTCTATGAGTCAAAGAATGACAAAGACATAAATACCAACTACAGGTCCCAAAGGGAAATTGGTAACTGTATCTTCCAGTAAACAGACGATTGAGAGTTATACAAGAAGAATGAATATGTAATTGAAGTAGGGAAGGAGAATAATTACATTTAATATCTGAGGAACTCCAAAACAAGGGAAAAATAAACAAGGTCTTGCTAAGCAGTTAGCAGTTCTATTCCTGGATCCAATCCAAAATCAGCCACCAACCATAACAACCAGTTTCGGTCCGTTTTCCTCTACTGCATTCTGCTATGGCGGGGCCTCTCCATTGTGGAAGCTTCTTCTGGATCGGAGGTAACTAGTCTTTCCTGCCATCAATTGTTCTCCAACTAATATTCGTCATCACGCTTTAACCAAATGTGGAGTGATGCCTTTTACGGTGTTTCCTGAAGATCTGCTACCACGCTTTTTATCTCCTTGTTGTTGTTTCTAAATAGCTTTCTGAGCAGATTGGCAACATCTTTTCCGACAA
Organism: Acanthosepion lycidas; assembly: GCA_963932145.1. Taxonomy (NCBI): domain Eukaryota; kingdom Metazoa; phylum Mollusca; class Cephalopoda; order Sepiida; family Sepiidae; genus Acanthosepion; species Acanthosepion lycidas. Next base: position 65,643,487 of record OZ010576.1, read on the forward strand.
AATCACAGCATCCCACAGCGAGATTACCATCTAGCTGTGGAGTTCGATCTTCCATCCACATTCTTCACATTTGTCTATCAGGTCTTCATATTCCTCAGCTTTTGTTTGCTCTGCCTGTTCCAAATTGTCTTCCCAAGAGAATGTCAGTTCAAACAACAGTGCTATTTTGTCATTTCATTCCATAACACTAGGTCTGGCTGTTGGCTTCTTGCTACAATAGGAAAGACAATTACAAAATCAAGGTCTGCTGCTATTTCCCAAACTCCTGACCGCCTTTCATCCTCCATTGTTTCCATTTGAGATCATCTGGTGGTGGCCTTTCTGAAGCCTTCTTTGTGAAACTCTACTTTAGTCATCATTTGCTTGGTAGGCCTCTTTCATTCACGATATCACCAATTTTCTTCCTGAAGGAAAGGTAAAACACCTTCAAGACTTGATTATGTCGCCACTTATATCTTTCTTTCAGACCCAATGGACAGGCACAAAATGCATATGGCATAGAGTACCTTGTTCACCGCACATGTACTAAGTGTAGGTATCTCTTTTTTATGCCCCACCCGCCTGGCTTATGTTACCACTGCAACACTTTTCTACATTTTGGTACTATTGCAGAATGATGTGAACTTTTTCAGTGCCTAACCCAGTTTTACCTTCTTGAATTGCACCTACTATATCTCTGTGCTTGAGGCTGCAAATAGCACTATTAACTGCTTTTCCCGCTTTCCACTTATTGTGAGTTTTTACTTCTGGAGGGTTCTTACGGATCTCTACATCGTTTGAAAATAGCAACATCATCACTGTACGACATTTTCCGGCTTTGCATTCTTCTGTGACAGAGGCAATAGGGAGTTTCAAATGAATCATTTCCCCCATAAATAGCTGTGTTATTTATATGCTTTCGAAGACCCAAGCACTTTCTAATGTACACTGAACAATGTTTCTCGATACGTTTAAATCTAGTTGCAACTACCTCATACATTGTAAGAGGCCATATTAACCTAGAGTATATGCCATATTCTAGACATTATACCTTGAAATCTGCATTCAGTCTTACTTTCAATCCTTTCCGAGTTTGTTGGTAAACCTCAAATCCTTTATGTCTGTTGTTCAAGTCATTTTTGTACCACCGACTTTCACAGGCTCCTCTTTTATTGTTGGGATGTTGTCAACTGCTACCTTGAAACTTACCTCCTTCTGCTTTCCATTAATAATCATACAACATCTTGACTTTTTGGCTTTGAATTTCATTCGCGAACATTTGATGATATTGTTAAGTCTTTCCAAAACTTTCTTCACTGAATTAGCGAAGTTTGTCAGCACTGTAATGTCATCCATGAAGGCTTTTAATGAAGGTTTTATCACAATAGTTTCTTCTTCGGATGACTTCAATATCAATTCCATCACATAGTACAAAGAGGATGACAGAAATTGTGCAACCAACAGTGAGATACCCTACCCCCCCCTAGTCTTTGCCATGCCCTGGTAAAATCATCTCTGGAGAAACGCATGCAGAATCCATGATAGTAACCGCATCAGCATGTCCTTAAGTTCTTCAGGAAACCAAAAGTTTTCTAATGCCTTCCCAATCACCTTGGAACAGATCACTGACAAGTCATCTTTCCTGTTCTTTGCTTCTTGTATCGCATTCCATAGAGAATATGCATGTTTAATACAACTTGGGATATTTGGAAGATCTGCTTTTTGAATTGATTCATTTATGTAACAATTCTTACTTGCATATTCTCTTGCCGATAATAGCAAAGAGTATTTTTCCATCGATGTTCAAAAGCGATATTGGCTAAACTGTCTTAATTCTTCTGAGTTCTCTTCTTTAGATAAGTATATCCTTTCTGCTAATTGCCACCGTTCGGCAATAATTCTTTTTTGCCACGCCTTTCGAAGCAATAGAAACAGTCTATTTCGAAAGAGGGGATATTTCTTATACACCTTGTAGCTCACTCCGTCATTACCTGGGCTGCTTTTCACACATGTCTTTTTTTCAAAGTAGTTCACTTCTTTCATCTTAATATCTGTCATGTTAAATGGAATACTAGGTCGTGATAGTTTGTTCACCCCTCGCATGTTGTGCAGTTCCTCATTTCGTTTTGGATCGCTGTAGGTTGCATTTAAGTGGGATCTTTCTCCAAGGCAAGGTTTGTTAATAATAGCGAAAATAAAAGGCTAACCAGCAATTGTAAGAAAACAGAATATATAGACGTGAGAATCAAACAAGTACATAAATTTGACTAACTGGGAAGTATTATAACAGATCATTGAAAAAATGCAACCGAAATCCGAAGGAGCATTGGAATAACGAAAAATGCCTTCCAAAAGCTAAGCTAAATATTAAGAAACAGGAAAATGTTGTTAGAAACAAAGGAATAAGTGCTGGACTGCTATGTAACACGTAATCTCCTATATGGCATTAGATCGTAAACGATTTCCTTCGAGATGGAGACTTGAGGTGAAAGACATGTTGTTCTACAGAAGGATTCTGAAAATACCATGGATGAGACAGGTGTGCAGCGAGATAGTTTTAAGTAAAATGAGAACAAATAGGGCACTTGTAGTTAGAATGAGAAAAAGACAGTTGAAATTTCCAGGACACATAATGAGGAAAACGGGTTTGGAGATTTTGACACTTACCGGATGCGTTGAAGGTAAGAAGGGCAGAATGAAACATCGAGTCACCTACCTAACGAGATTTTCTAAATGGATAGCAGGAAGAGACTGGGAGGAATAGTAAAAGAACAAATATTGCTTAGAGCTACCAACGATGTTGTAGACAGCCATGATCATCCCCATTCTGAAAGGATACATCACATATAAGAATGGATGATATAGAAAAAAACTGAAGAGTTAAGAATACAAGTCACGACATAAAGTAGATGAGGAAATGTTTTTAAATAAAAAAAATAAGTTAGCCACAATAAGAGAGAGTTATACTTGGAAACGATCAGTAAGCCATTATTATCTATAAATCTACACCTACCCCTTTCTTGGTTTTCCCTGCATCTATCTCAAAACTCTCCTACATTACCTGTTTGTTTGTTACTCTTCTCACCTGTAATGCAGACAAGCATAATCAACGTTCAGAGGAACACCAGTCACAAATTAACGTAAAAGAAAAAAAAACAAAAAAAAAAACAAAAAAAAACAGCAACGTTGCGTAGTTTACTCATACAAATAAATAAAACGGAAGTAAATGTTTCTCATTCCTAATAAACCTGTTAATTTTCATAAATAAATTGACGATTCAGAAAAATGAAATCTACAATTTTTGGACAGATAAATCTGTGCGCTTCGTAGAATTTTTGTCTAAAATGTTGAAGTTATCAAACTTCCATATTGTGTTAGGTGAGTGAAATGTTAATTACAAGTGGATTTTTTTCACTACACTAATTTGCTATAAATAGCTAGCGAGATTGACTTTCTTACCTCTGACCTAGAACAAGTGCAGCTTACGGTGAAGGATGATAGACAAATCAAAGCAACAACATAATCTGTTGTCGCGTTTGAACTTGTGTGATTTTTATTACTATGAGGAGGAAAAAAGAAAGAATGTCACACTTGGAAGTATGCGAAAAGACACTAGAATCGAGATCATTTGAAAATTCTGTCCCACCGATGGTGTTCCTAGGTTCTGCGTGGATATTGAGAAAAGTTTTACAACTTTGATGAAGAACTTAGACTGGTTGCACAATGAAAGTTAATCATTGTAGACCTATCAATTGTCTAGAACTAAATTCACGAAGAAAGTTTTACCCGTTTAGACTGATTAAAGCAGTGGTTCCCAAAGTTTTTTTGGGTTTCCGCCCCTTGCATACCAAAACACAACCCTGACGCTCCCAAATGTATAGACGCACGCACTAAAGTATAGTCAACCTTTGATTGCATTTTCTTGCTGCTAATATTGCCTGTGAAATGAGTAACTTAGTGTTTCCCATAATAATTGTTATATAAATGGGATACACTATACAGTACAATATGTGTGTGTGTGTTATTGTTCAAATGTGCTACTGTCACCTTCTCACTCCCCAATCCCTGCAGCACCCAATTTGTCAATCACTGAACTAAAGGGTTCGGTATGAATTTGCTAGGTTATCAAATATAGCAAACAATGACCAAAACCTTGGTACTTAAACAACCAAGATAAAGATCTACGTTTAAATAAGTTAGTGTTTAATAATGAGAATTGTTGTTACTGTTTATTTACGTAATACAATACACGTATAAGTTTTAATATGCAAAGAAGTATAAAGTTTCACTTAAAAAAGTATATTTGCCATTATAATGGAGTTGATTTAAAACTGCAAAGTTGTTCCATCAAATCCTTATTTTCTTATTATTTTTCGTTACATTTTTGTTTGTTAGTTTTCATCACAACACGCCAGGTCGATACACTCTTCGACCGTTAAAGTAAAAACGAAAATCAATAAAAAACAATGTAGCTTCCCATGAAACTTGAGCTAGCATTTCACACGTTGAGGATCCAACTTTCATTTACGTCACCTTAAAAGACTTAGAATCTTGCCAATTAAGAATGTATGGATAGAATATACAGATTTATAGACATGTTCTTTCCAATTCTTTGCGTCACTTTTCATTATTGTGAAGAGAAAAATGATAACCAGTAAGATCTTCCAAACGTATAGTGAGTAAAATAAGGAGAAAAAAAACCCGAAGGGGAACACGTCATCATCATCATCATCATCATCATCATCATCATCATCATATGCACACTTGTTCTTCTCTATTAATGCTTATTGTGCTTTTGTTCTCTCTAGCTCCTCTATAAACAAATTCCAGGAATTCTCTTCTGTTTCGTTTTGTAGTAATTTAAACCAGGCAAACAATACAAATATCTATGTACGTAGTTTGTCTTTTCAGAACAGGATGAACTATCAATGTGAGGATCCGTTGCCCTTAAATTCGGTATTGGGACCACCTAGTTAGATATGAAGCATTGGACATTCTTCATATTACTTAATGCAACTTAAAACCTTATACATAAGCAGAATACATGCCTTCTGTCTGTGTGTCGATCGACAGGGTTAGGGGAGAACAGTATAAGTGCTAATTTTCTATTAAATGAATTCATAAAAGACATCTGTTTTCTGCGGAGAGTGGGATAAATGTACATGGGTGAGGAAATTTACATGACTGATGAGCGTTAGATGGAAAAATAATACGGACAATATTTTAGGAGAGGGAAAAAGATATAACGGCATTTTTAAAGTCATTACTGACTAGATATAAAAAGATCTCTATCTATCTATCTATCTATCTATCTATCTATCTATCTCATTTTGTTCATATCTAGCTCAGTCTATACGTTCTACAATATATGTATATATGCCAATAAACTGCGCGATATGGTTAGAGGTTTTGAAATAAATCAGACGCTCTCTGAAGAAAATACTCCCCAGTATCTAGATGTAACTCCCAAGTCAACTTGGCTGTCGCATTCTTCAAACTCTCGACACCCAGCTATGATATGACAATTTCCCACTACTCCTATTCATGAACAGAGATATAATTATTATTATTATTATTATTATTATTATTATTATTATTATTACAATATGTATAACCAAAACACTATTCTTAAAAGAGTGCTCAATACAGAGTAGTAGGTTTTTGCAATCAACACCATCACTTGATAAGACACCAGAAGTGTTGAAACGAAATGGCTATTTTGTAGTGATGTTATAACATATTTACGTTATATTTTTGAGATAAATACTATATATATATATATATATATATATATATATATATATATATATATATATATATATGCGTACGTCTGTCTGTGTATGTGACTGGTTAGCATCCCGACACAGTTCCCAAAATCACTATCTTTAGGGTTGTTATATATATATATATATATATATATATATATATATATATATATATATATATATATATATATTAATGAAACATTTTTAGTGAGTACCCATATTTGTGTAGATGATCTGTTTATTTATTAAACAGTATATTTATTTATTTACACCCACCAGACTGAATATTTGAGAATTCTTATTACAAAGATATGTGCTCTACGGTAGGATCTGAACTATTATTAGATCAGACATGCATTGAGTTCTCGGCTACGGAGTGTCTGATGACCAAGCAAAGTCCAAATAGATGAAAATAAATATACTGTTTAATAAAGAGAGTATCTACTCAAATATGGCTATCCCCTAAAAATATCGTTTCAGTAATAATAATAATAATAATAATAATAATAATATATATATATATATATATATATATATATATATATATATATATATATATATATGTATGTATGTATGTATGTATATGTATATGTATGTATGTATTTGTATTACGAGGGCTAAAGAGTTGAGGAAAAATTTTCCGACTATAACGAAATAAATATCACCACATCGCTTTGTAGTATTTGTTTCTTTATAATAATGATTATTGCTCTGTCTATGGCATAGAGCTCTCCATGGATCTATATCCTTTTGGAAATATCCATACTGGTTTCTAGGCAGGTTCCTAGCACCAAACCAAGGACAAAAGTTCATAAAAAACATATGATCGCAAATCGTTCGTTTTGAGTTATTAAGTTTAAAGTTTACGGTAGACGCTGTTAAATGTACAATCTAAGATACAATCAGAAAATATTTATTACCATAGTTTGTGGTGCCACGGATCCTATCTGAGCAACACGACGATAAATAGCAGCAAAGGTTGGATGATTCGGCTGCTTTTGGTCTGGAAACGCAATCTAATACAATCGTACAGCCTCGCATCCATTACCACACGCGCGGTCGTATGAAAAATCATATCCTGACATTGTTAAACGGAACACTTCTCAGTTAACTCGTTACTACACACGTTAAACGTTGAAGACAGACTAGCCACAAATGTACACGAATGACAAATGTAACCTAGTCTAGCGCTATCTACCGTATACTTTCTTTAAATTTAATGATTCAAAAACGAAAAAAAAAAGCATTTGCGGATATATGTTTATATGAATTTTCATCCTTGCTTTGGTGTGAGGAAACCGCCCCCAAATTTCGTAAAAGTATTTTGACACACCCAGTATATATATATATATATATATATATATATATATATATATGTTTTGTTAAAGATGACTGACTGTTATTTCGATTAAGGTTTTTTATTTAATTTTTCATGTGTTCGTTCAAGTGTTTTCTTTTCTGGACACAAAGTGTATAAAACTGTCTCAATATCTATCTATCTATCTATCTATCTATATATATATATATATATATATATATATATATATATATATATATATATATGTATGTGTGTGTGTGTATGTGTGTCAGTGTTTGTGTGTGTGAAGAATGACAAAAGGAAAAATTATCTTAGCCGACGCGTTTCGTCATTAGATGGACTTTATCAAGTCAAACGTAAGGCTTTTATTTTACCTCAAGTATTTATGAACTAAAGCAAAAATATCAGATTTAAAAAATTTTAAAATTTAAGAATGCTCATAAATGTAGATCAAGCTAATTAGGAAAATTATTGACGACGCGAAGTAACTTAATATCTAATAATAATGTATTATTTATTTTAAATAACATGAAGTTATGAATTGAACTGCTTTCTTTTTTGTTACATTTTTATAGCCATGTTACTTGGCTTGGGAAAAGACTATTTCTTTCAGGAATTGTATATATATATATATATATATATATATATATATATATATATATATAGTCTGGCAAAATGGTCGGATATGAACAAGGGTGCGAATCAGTGCTAATGCCACTGAATTTCTCTTTGAGGAAATAATTGCACCTATTGATATTCATGAATATCTTGTGAACGTCTCCAAAGATCAAATGAATGTGATCACAGTTAATCAGTGGCAACAATTATGTGTAACAAGTAACAATGAGCACAGAATATACGCTCTTTTTATCGCTGGTGAAAAGCTATAGCCAATAGTGATGATCCTGCTTAGAAATACGCTTTTGCAGTTGCTGTAAATCATTTTTAGGGATCGCCATCGGTTGTCTCGTCGCGTTCTCCTTATTCTTATCCACAGTCTGTAATTTACTGGCGATATAGTTTTGAAAAAAAAAAAAAAAAAATCTGCAAGGAGTCACATCTTAGGCTGTTGGATAGTGCCAAAGACGTGAAAAATGGACAGACGAGATATTCAATATGGTTCGATATGAGATCAGTAGAGTTGCAAATTTCTGTTTCGTTTGAATAAAACCTGCACGCATTCAAAATTTTTGAATATTCATCTGCTTGTTGAAGGTCTTCCCGAACATGGATCGCTTTCATTAGATTTTTAGCCAAGTCTGAAACGATGACATCAAAATTTAAGCTGAAGAGTGTATATTCAAGCATTTAAAGTTAGGTTCCTTGTGACTAATTGCTAATTTAGATCACGGATGTACAGTTGTCTAGATACTTTCTATAGGAACCTCGTCAACACATAAACACACAGGCACACACTCACACACACACATGCATATATATATATATATTGAGACATGTTTCATTGAATAATTTGGATAAGTTTTGTCTACTTATTTTCAATTGGATCCTTTCATATTCACGGACAAGCTTTTTGGTGTCATAATTAAAGAAAAACAGAAAATCGCCGTGTCGATACATATGATTTTATTCCGAGTAATTCCGACATAGTACAATGTCATCATCAGGGTGTTATTTATTTCAAGACAAATATTGTAAGCATTTACAAAAGCATCCCTACCTACATTCGCAATTCAGAAAAATCTTTGTTGAAAATACATCTATACTTTTTCATGAAAGTAATATACATTAACTAAAAATTCTCGAAGCTATATTAAAAAATTGAAACCAAACCTTAATAAAATTAATTATGAATACTGCACAAATGTTTTAAAATGTGCACAGTAGATAGTATAAAATATCATGATTTGCACTAATAATTTTAATACTTATTTCTTAAAAACTCTCGACGCACCATCCTTAGTTACCTCCCCTGAAGCGGTGTCAAGCGATCACGTACTTACTCACAAGTAAAAAATTTAACTTTCAGATGAACATAACAATTTTTTCTTTGAAAACAATGAACACCATAATATTTATCATGAAATAAACAACACCCTGATGATGACATTGTGATATGTCGAAAGTATTCGGAATAAAATAATATGTACCAACATGGAGATTTCCTCTTTTCCCTTAAAAATGACACCGCAAAACTTGTCCGTGAATACAAAAGGATCCAACTGAAAATATATCGACAAAACTTGTCTAAATCATTCAATGAAATTATGTCTTAAGGAAAACATGCTGTCAAAATATACGCAATATATATATATAACGCAGATCGTTAATAATGCTTAACGAACCACCTTGGATAATAAATTAATAGGCTTTAACGCGTTTAAAGCTAGTGTTATCTGACTCTGACGAGTGGTGTATCTGCGGAACATCACGATCACAAAACCCGTAACCCCTGATGATCGTAGGGACCCCACATGTACTGCAGCCATAGTAGAAGATATCTGTCTTAAGTAAGATAGCCAGACGGAGCCCAACCCTCTCCAGGATGGTTTAAATTCAGAGTTTTCCTTCAACTATACTGAGTGTCGACCAAGGCAATAAAAACCAGTCCGTCCTACTATTTGCCTATAGCTATGGAAGAAGAGATGGATTCATATTTTTTCTAAGAAAAATAAAGTGAATGTAAAGACCTCAAGTAGAATTCGAATTCGGCTCTCCAATTCTTCAATCCGACCCGCAAAGTCTTTTGAAATTTTATCTAACTCTCTTTCACTCTTTCACTATGTGTGTGTGTGTGTAAATATATATAGGGAGAAAGAGATTAGTAGTATTTCTAATATCTGATATGTATGTGCATGCTCGCGTTTCTTTACAGTGTTACATATTTGTAGTGAGACTTTGAAAAGATGCAGTAAAAAGTAAAATGTCTTTCAAATAAAAAATTCCCTTCCACCGCAACTAGAATTTTGATCAAATTACGCCAAGACAAACTGACAGAATCAGTATTTGACCGAAGTCATGCCAAAATGTCACGTACATTTGCACAGATTCGTTCTTCTTTCTTGACACATGGTTTTAGGTGTTGTTAGCTCAGTTATTAATGCCCTGATGTGGTTATTAGTCTTTTGAGACCTGGTAGAACATTTAATATCTCTCTTTAGAATTTAGTTTGTAGTTTGTTTGTTTTTTTTTCACTTTTTGGTAATCTTAAAACAATCTGCATAATTTCCGAACAATTCACTGACGTCGATAAACCAAATTAAAAATAATTAGATATTTTTTCTCTCATTTTAAAATTCCAGTGGTTATATTACATAATTTTAACGGTTCCAATACATGTTTTCTTTTTCATTCTGGTTCCTTTCCTACTGAAGAGGACGACTGAAACAAACAGAAGAGTATATAAAACCAATATAGAGAAATAACCTGTAAATGATTTCTATGTGAATCATTTGCAAATACCAAACTTTATCATTTTTATTCTTCTTTATAGTATTTTGAATTTTATTATTTTTTCAGAAAGCCTCTTCAAACGTAAGGCTATAACACTACAGTAACTAAAAGCCAATAAAACATTAGATAATTGCTGAAAATATTAATTTGTAAAAATTATTAGGTAATTCCCCCCACCAAAAAAAGTGCATTCACTTAGATTTCGTAAATTTATGTCAATTCTGGTCACCCATACTTAGCTCATTAATTACATTAATCAGTACGTCAGAAAAAAAAGGACTGTGATTAAGAAATGCTTGTATATTACGTTTTTTATGCTATAAGTAAGTAATATTTGTTTCAAATCCGATTAATTTAACTTTACATTTGCTAATTTTCCTCAAATAACATGTCACAAGTATATATTTTATTTTTGGAAGATTTTTAAAATCGATAATTAAATTTTGTTTACAAATGTGAAAAATGCGAGAGAATGGCCGCTTGTAAATTGATTTTGTGAAAGCGGGCAAAACAATAACATTCCAATCTATATAATTTCTTTTTGAAATACACTAGAATATTATACCTACGAAAAATAGTAAATTTAATTATCTAGCTTTCAATTAAAGATAAAATGAAATCTTCAATAATGCTTTTTCATTTTTACAAATTCATTTTAAACCTTAGGTATCGAAAATTCAGTGGAGGTGCATAAAACGGGTTTATTTTGCTTCCTATATTGATATAGTAGGCAGTATTTTCGATGCGTTACTACTATTTAATCTTATATATATATATATGTGTGTGTGTGTGTGTGTGTGTGTGAGTGTGTGTGTGTGTGCACATGTGGGTGTGTAAGAATAAAATACTTTAGGAGAGAGACCAACACCATCTCTAAGGGATGCTCAAACAAACGCAACTAAGCAAAAAGGTGCGAGGAAATGCTTTCGCCATTATTGCGGCTGGCAAAAATTTTTTTGAATAAAGCAAAATATTATTAATAATACCAAATAAAATAGACAAATAAATAAATACAACGTGGGCGCATGGCGAGGGTGAAGACGACAGCGACCCCAGGCGGAAGGGAATAAACACCACCACAGAGAACCCTGCCATGTACAGAGCAAGCATTGTAAAATGCTGCCGCTATCTACAATCATCAGTCGTGTCGTCTAGCAAACACCGGATGACATTCGCTTAAAGAATGGAGAACATCCGGTTTCGATGGCAGTTGTATCACTATTAAATCCCGTCCCACCAACCGCTTTCTCTTCCCTGTGACAACCAACGCGAGTTTTCATTTCATTCTCCCTCTCTACAACACTACGCCACACGAACAACAATGTTATTCTGTTTTCTTTTCTACTTTTCCCTAAATTCCACCCTACGTCATAATATCTCCCCCTCTTCCCACCTCTGTCTCTCACATATTTATTTGTTATTATTTAATTTTTTTTAAAAAGCTGTAGTTTATTGCATCCGGGTCTTTCTGGCACCTGGTGTCTACACGCCCGACTGACCAAGCTTAAGTTCCTTACTAACTGTAGTCGTTCGACAGTTACACCCACATTGATTGCGTATGGAGTTAACGTTCCTGACATTCAACGTCACAAATGACTAATAATGCTTGACATTAGACTGACGGATGGAGGTTAGTATGTTCTCATAATAGTGGAGTGTTCGGGCCTCTCCTCTTTCGGATAAGGTTACCAACATCATACTCTACTTCTGGCACCATTACTATGAAGAAGGGCCGATGCATAGCTCATTTGTTGAGAATGTCGATTTGTTTTAGGTTTTTTTAAAAACCGGTTGCATAGTTGTCAGACACAGTTTAGAGTCTTAAGAACTTGGGGACATTTTCATCTTCATTGCCCTCCTTAAGTTTACTATTGGGTGGCACCCCCAATGTCCATAGAATTTACTTGCAGTGCGTTTGCAAGACGAGTCTGCAAATCGTTGTTTTACGACGGAATCTTGTGTAATTATAATGACCCAGATTTCAATGGCGCATATAGTAAAAAAACCTTATTTCTTGAGAAGTGTTTTAAATTGTAAAATAATCAGAAAAATCAAATTATGAAAGAAGAGCTTTAGTTTATCTGAGTTACTTGGAATGAATTAGTAGGATTTGATTTAAGGACGATCATCCGAGGAACAATACTAAGAGAATTTTCCATTGAAAAAAGTTATCTGGTTTTGTTTATTCAACACTTCATTAATCACTTTGAAAATTTTATAAATTTCCTAAGAACTAATTAGTGTCATTATCAAATCTATTACGGTGTAAAAAGGTTGGTGCATATTTCGAAAATTAAATATTTCACTCACAGTTGAACCGTTCACACGGCAGTGCCTCTTGGGATCAGTTTTAAAAGTTTGCTTTGTTAACTTTTGTTAAAAATATAACATAAAACAATCACTTTTCTTCATAAAATTGGCTAAAACGGATGGAAATAATTCCCTGATGATATCAAAGACGAAAAAAATTGAAAAACGAAGAAGTATCTACAAATTTTGCTTTTAATTTGATTCATACTACAGGTTTCATAACTCTAACCAACAGCTTTATTTGCAAGTGAAGTTGAATCATATGAAGAAGGAAATAAAGAAGAAAGCTAAAGAAGAAAAGGTGAAAAAATAGAGGAGGAAGTAAAGGTAAAGAAGAAAAGGTGAAAAAATAGAGGAGGAAGTAAAGGTAAAGAAGAAAAGTGATGAAAGAAAGAAAGAAAGAAAGAAAGAAATAGACATTGAATGAATAATTTTATTGAATCAAGATTTCTGATGATGCAAAACAGTTTGTCCAAGAAACGGTTCATATTTTCGAAACTAGGAATATTTATCAATATCGATATCACTGTCATAACCTCCTGCCATTTGTTGCACTAAGTAATTCTTACTCTTTTACCACCCCTCTTTGTATTTGTGATCCTTGTTGTGTTCTTTACTCAGCCTTTTCAGGTTACTCGCTCTTTTTCTCTGCATTCCACTCTCAACATGCTCTGTGAGTGTTAAATTTTCCAGGCATCCATTCCTCATTATGCGTCCCTGAAAATTTAGCTGTCGTTTTATAATTGCTAACAGTTTATTCTTTGTAATTCATTTTTTCTGTGAGGAAATTGTCCTGCCATACATGAGATTAGGACATTACTCCGCATTCCCGCTTTTATTTTCTAATTGATAGGTTTTCGATTCTTTAATACTTTTGATCAAGTCCTCTTTTCGCTATTCTCTCGGGTGCCTTCCGTATTTCTGTGGCACACAGTGTCCGTCGTCTCTTACTACACGGCCCTGATAGTTGATTTTCCATAAGCACGTAACTTTGAAATCTCTGATACGTAGCTCGTACCTTGAGTTGTCTTTTTTTGCTGTCAGCTATGCAGTCTTTCTTTTTGCAGTGAAAGGTTAGTCCTTTCTTCAAGCATCCAATATAATATTTCTTTCAGATAATTAGTATTAGTAGGAATACCGAGATAAAGAAAAGTGATATTAAAAAACATTTAAATTCCTTCACTACCCACCATCATTAAATCTTCAATGCAAGACGAAAAGTAATTAAGATCCATAAGACTAAAAGTACTATCAACACTAACAATATAATCTTATCGGTAAACGCTTTCACCACTAAACTAGAAAAAAAGTAATCTAAACACTAAAATTATAAGCACTAGATCCAAGGCCATCAACAATTTGGTCAGTAAAACTCTATAGAATCACCAAACTATAATCTTCAAATATGCAAGTGTAATGTCAATCGACATCGAACACCCTGAACTTGTTCCTCGTCCTTCTCTATCCTTTCCTCAAACACGCCTCTTTAGTCGTGTTCTCAATCTTCTGTAACACCTTGTGTTCTAGTGGCACTCCCACCTTGCTTGGGTGAATTGCCTTATATATATATATATATATATATATATATATATATAACACTATAGACTCACCAAAGATGGCATATATAAAACTTTACAGATACGCTGGCATATATAAAATAGACTGCTTGTAAAGCCATAAAACAAGACATGTAGTAATGTCGTAGAAATATCGAAGACCTGCATTGAAGAACACAGCAGAAACTTCCATTGGGATAACCCATTAAATTCCTTTGTATTACATAAAAAGAGAAAGGTCATAACTTTGATTTCAAAAAATGTTGCCTGTGTAAAAAATGAACGTAAACAATTATGGAGAAAATACCGTGAAATAATATTAATAAATAACCAACATTCACTTGATACTCAATAAATGCATTTCTTCATATCATCAATATTTGCAAAACCTTTACTTAAAGAATGTAAGACCTTAACATTTACTGATGATGCAAAGAAGTATTACACATTCCCTTCTAACATTCGTCGTATTTATCTTACAATTAAAATACATTAATACAGTATATCCCATTTCTAATGCGCACTTAAATTACGCTAACATTTCAAAAATGAAATACTCACACACAGACGAGATAAGCACGTGACAAACACGCAACAAAATTGATACATGCACACACATATAGACAATATACTGATACCATAAATTAACACGTGGCGTCCAAACAACCAACAAAAACAAGGCAACCTCGAATTTAAAAATTTAAACAACTCTGCATTATTCCACTTCCCCCCAAAAGATCTAATGACGCTAAATATATAGTAAAACATATTAGATTTATAAAGTTTTTTTATGCCTTTTTACATTATTTACACTCGTACTAATGTTCTCGTTTGCTTTGCTATTATCACAGAGGGTAAATTGTTCTCGTCCCGTTGTCCGTGTCGTCCTGTTTTTTATTTAGTACTGCTCAGGTTTTACTCGGACTGAGGCTAATTCTGCTCTACTCGGGTCAAGGATTGAACTCAAAATTACTATGTCACCAAATTCACAAACCAACGCGTTTGTCTGATAAACTATTGTCTCGTGGGGAAATCCTGAGTCTAGAAATTGGAACCTTAGACCTAATCTGCCTGGTTTTGACATAGTAATTGTAAGTTCAAATCATGGTCCGTGTAGTGCAAGTAGGACTATCACTAACTGAGCTGTACTAAAAAACAAAAAACAAGACGAGATATCCCTAGACATGGACAGTGAAACAATAACAATCCACCTTTGTAGATTAAATAATGGATTCAGTTCGAAACACCCTGAATGCTACCCGGATCAGCAATCACTTGAAGAAAGCCGGAGGGCACATCGACCGAAACGTTCATCTGTAAATAATGATGAGATTTAAACTCAGAAATTTACACACATTTTTCTACTTGTTTTTCTTAGTTTATCATTCAGTCAGATTTTCAACATTCAACTCAAATATATACATATATACATATATATATATATATATATATATTAGAATGGATCTTTTTATAATCCGATAGATTTGTATCACTTTAAACATTATTTTTAGTGGACACTCGTATTTGAGTAGGCGTTCAGTTTATTTATTAAACATTATATTTATTTATTTTTGTCTACCATCCTGAATATTCTAGAAATCTTATTAAAGAAAAATTTGTACTCTCCGGCATGAATCGAAACTCAGGACAGAGGGAGCTACCATTAGCCGGGTACACCTTACCGACTTGGCCTCAGAGATCATTCGGTCATGTGAATATATATATATATATATATATATATATATATATATATATATATATATATATATATATATATATATATATATATATATATTAGAGAGAGAGAAAGAGATTAGCGATCCCAACATTTCTATGTTAAGAACAGCAAACCCAATTATTCCTATGAAAAGAATAAGACACTCCTGACAAAATATGTTCTATTTATTCAATGTTCTATTGCAACGTTGGAAAAATAAATCAACTCCTTTATTGATAAATGGACAATTAAAATGAACTATTAAAATAACATACTATTCACTTCCCATGAAAAAATAGTTAAAATAACTTAGATAACTTGAAAGGTGATTGTATGGTGATTGCATTACAGAACCCCAATAACCTGTTAACCGAATGTTGTTCCATCCACATGAACTGATTTAAATAACCTGTAAAGTGAAGAGTCCTTCATTTGGCAGTTTCACGTCTGTCTAGAGAGGCATTGCATTTTGTCCAATTAATAAATGGCTCACATTTTGATTGCCATCGAGTAAGTGATTTGTTTTTCCACCAGTCAATCACTAGTAAGCTATCCTCCCGGAGCAATGTCTTCACAACCTCCGTGAGCGTAGATCTATGGATCTTGAGGGTTCTTGGATATCTGAATAAATAAATTCAAACCAGTATATGAAAACAGCTATTGAACCTTAAAGTTACTTGTACCAAAATAATCATGCCTCGAACAGCGAACTCGATTATTCCTGTAAAGAATAGCGAACTCTGCCCTGAGTGGATTCGCTAATCTTGACAAGATTACACACACACACACACACACACACACACACACACACACACACTTACACACACACTTACACACACACACTTACACACACACTTACACACTTACACACACACACTTACACACACACACTTATACACACACATATATATATATACATATATATAGCGAGCGGGAGAGAGAGAGAGAGAGAGAGAGAGGGAGAGAGAAAGGGGAAGAAGGACAGATAATCAGACTAACAGAAATGATTATTATTTAATCGTTAAGAAAAAGAAAAAAAAAAAAAAGAAACGATCGCGAAATATGCTGTAACTGTAGGGCAGCTAACGAGACCGGATTTTTTTAACGAGCCAGATTTCCTTACCCCCATTTCTGTTCGTTATATTTGCGTCGCATTTTCTGTTTCCCAGTTTGATTAACAGCTGAAGTGAATTTGGTAATCAGGAATAATGATGACCTGAGAAGTCTTTTTGTTTTTTAATCTAGGCATCATTGGGTAACCATGCCACTAAATAGGTAAGCACATATGTATAAATAAATAAAAACAGATAAATAAAAGGGAAGGGAGAAAGCAAAAATGGCAGACATAATAATAACAGAAAAAGTTTGAGGAAAGCAAAAGCAATGCTAAAGTAATAAAAAGAGAAAGAGTAGAAGTGTCAAATATGCCAAGAGTCATTGTAAAAGTCGGTCTCTCTCTTTTTCATAAATAATGGGTGGGGAGTGGGTAGTAATTGGAAGGATAATTTGTTCCAATAGAGATGTTGTCCACACACTCCTCAATTCCTGCTACTATTTCCGCCTCCTACACTAAATAGTTCGTACCTTGGTCAAACCATTACTCATTAAAACCATTCTCAGTTTGCCCTACGTTTGGGAGAAGGCTGAATTTATTTAAAAAAAAAAAAAAATTAAAGACAAAGAACAAAAAACTTTTGACTGAATTATCGTTTAACCATAATTCGCATGAGTAGCGTTATTTCTAAAAAAGAAGAAAAATAAAATTTACATCTAGAAGAAGGCAAAAAAAGGAGGCTTTGTTCAGTGTTAAACTTTGTCACTGACAAAAAGTATACAATAACACACCATTCCACGGTATTATTTAGGATGCTTACAAAAAAAAAATGAAAGGGAGAAAGTCAATAAAATATAACTGCTAAGCAAAAAGAGTAAATGTATGTAATAATTAAATATAAATGTTAATCAACAGATTAAATGTATGTGCGTGTGTGTGTTTTGTAGTTGTGTGTGCGTGTGTGTGTGCATGTATCATTGTACGTACACCAATAAGTTCGTAACCTAATGATGAAAAAGCATTCTTGACCACTAAATATCCAATATTCTATTCAATGCACTCAATCCAACCCTTGAACGTTAATCAGGCAGATCGAACATACTAAAGATTTATTCCTTATTTCCTGTTTAGGATTGTGTTTCCGGTTCCTTCTAAAGTTTACATCAGCTTTGTCTGCAACTGAACTCTTGAAATGTTATTCACTAATTAAATCTTCACATCATCAAGTCTAGAATTAGCTTTTTTTTTCTTTTTTTTCTTTTTTTTCTTTTTTTTTCTTTTCTTTTTTTACGCTAACACAACACCAAACTAACTTCAGTGGCTCCTGGGCATTCTAGGGTGCGAACATTAGTAAAAAAAAACCCAAATAACCCAAAGCAAACAAAAAACGTGACACACACGCACGCACACACACACAGAGTTTGTGTATATAGGTGTTTAATATGCTTAGCTTAATATGGGACAGGTCATATGGCAGAAGTAAGATTTTGCTGCGCCAGATTTCCAAGTGAAAAGAATCTGCAAACCTTGGAAAACAGCATTCGAAATTATAGTTTTACTTAAACTTAAACTTAAATACTGACCATTAGTACTGGTGGGAAATACACATTTAATAAAGATATTAAACAGACCTCGCCAACACGCACACACAGACTTGCACACATACACACACAGACGCACATTCACATATAGTTGTTAGAAAATAACTTGAACTCACTTTGTATAATTTCGATTATACACCAACTTACCAAATGGAGAGAACTTTCTTTCTTTAAAAACTATCATCTGGAATTCAAACATTTTACCAATTTCACCGCATATTCACTCATTTACGAGGTAAGGCATCACAATAGCTAGAGACTTATATATATATATATATATATATATATGTGTGTGTGTGTGTGCGTATATATATATATATATATATATATATATATATATATATATATATATATATATATATATATATATATATATCAAGACAGAGAGAAAGAGATTGAAGGTTAATGGGAGGTCGGGAAAAGATCACTATATTAGATTTTATGATCTAACTAATCATCAGATTTTGGTTTAATGTAGGAAACCAATATAATTCCTTATATTTACACGTCCATGTCTAGACGCCATTATCCTCTCAGTGCAATTCCCGGGGGTCACTGATCCATCTACCTCATTATGTGCTCACTCCTCACTGGCACTTTTGAAAGTACGAAGCGATGGCCGCACGTGAAGAAGCGAAAGTGTGATTGGGACGATGCAATTGCGCCCAACACCGCCGAACCTTCAAGATTGAGATATGGTCGGGCGCAGATTATTTACATTTCTCTATTGTCTAGATTCTAACTTGAGGAACAAGGATGGTTTTTTGATAAATGCTTAGGAGTGACTAAAGAGGCTGCAGCAATCATTATTCGACCTGTACCTTTATGTAGATGGTACGTCAAAATTTATATGTATTAAACTATAATGAGGAATATTGAATGCATATATATATATATATATATATATATATATATATATATATATATATATATATATATATATATATATATTTATATATATATCTGTGTATGTATGTTGGAATTACATAGATATCTATATCTATGTATGTATGTTGGAATTACATATCTATCTATCTATCTATCTATCTATATATATATATATATATATATATATATATATATATATATAAACTTTGTGGGTATATTTTTAACTCGGCATTTTTCATTTTCTTACTTCAAACGTTATTATATTGGACGCTTCTTATTCGAAATAGACGCCCATGTTCTACTTAATTGGAGTAAAAAGTTCTTTGATTACTTCGTGCCCGACAGCTAAAGTTTGCCAAATTAAGCAGTCCTACAAACGACTCATTTTCTTTTCGAATGCGCAGGCTGATAGACGTAATAAACAACGTTTAATGAATAAAAATAGAGTGTTTATTTCAAATAAAAAGTGTTCATTATAATAACCTTTGAAGTAATATATATGTGTGTGTGTGTGTGAAATAGCTTCCTATGCCTACACTGTCTATAGCTATAAAAGCTTTATCTACAATATTGAGCACACTTTCCCACTATATATATATATATATATATATATATATATATATATATATATATATATATATATATATATATATATATATATATATATATATATATGGGGGGTGTACATGCGTATACTGACGTGCGTATGTATAAATATGCAAATATTTGCAGTATATGTGGGTGGAGTAGTATGTTATTAGCTCAGTTTTGATCTGACATTTTCACTGTATAATGTCCGAATTAATGCGTGAATTAAATCAGTATATTTACCACAAAGGAGATTAAGTAGAAAAATATTTGTTGAGTATAATAAATTATTTTTTGATCATTAGGCTACGAACTTATTAATATACATCTTTTTTGCCATGATCCCAATTTGAGTGGGTGTGTCTGGAGACGATTTTGCAAGCATAAAACCGCTTGTAATATTTGTTGACATAAGCATGTATGAAATGAAAATAGTAAGAAAACTAAATATATTTCTTAAGATTGTTTTCAAAAACCGTATCAGTTCTTATTTTTAATTTATAGATTGTTAGACTAGTACTAGCGGGACTATTTGTTTGTATTTTATGGGTCGGTAAATGCGCAGATAAAATAAATGGAAACAGGCTGATAATTTATGCATGCGTAATAACGCAACAGAGTCTTCTATCACTTGTAATGTTTACATTACTTTGAGTGTGAGTGAATATCTCAATTTGAAGTGGTCGGCACCGAAAACAACGTACACACATTCACAGAATTAAAACATACTCTTACATACGGACACACCACTGAGATTAACGAAAGAATATGAAATAATACACTAACAACTGAACACACACACGCACATACTCACTCACACACACATACACACACACACATATACATATATATTGGAAGGTACAGTAACTTTAATGGAACTTTTGATCTCTAGGCCAGTAGAGTTTAATTTGACAGACTATATTTGTATATATCTTTTTTATATATATATATATATATATATATATATCGGGAGGTACAGTGTCTTTAATAGAACTTTTGATCTCTAGGCCAGTAGAATTTAATTTGACTGATTAATGAAAAACAGAAATATCTTCAGAAAAAAAAACATGCCCACTAAATATAATGTTTATAGTAATATATATATATATATATATATATATATATATATATATATATATATATATATATGTGTGTGTGTGTGTGTGTGTGTGTGTGTGTGTGTGTGTGTGCGTGTGTGTGCGTGTGTATGTATATATATGCGTGTGTGTGCACACTATGTATACATGTGTATTTATACTTACACAGAAATGCAGCCATATCTTTCTACACGTATCTATTTCTTATTCTGTATATATGTATATTCATGCATATGTGTGTGTGTGTGCGCGCGCGCGCACATACACAGAATATATCGAGCACATCCGCTCCAATATACGTGCCTACATTTGTAGGTTTAGATTGACCGGAAGCTTTGTAGGTTAAACAATACTTGAAGGTGTTTTTTTGTTAATGATCGCGTCAAACTCGAGTGATGTACGTTCGAAAGTGTATCATGATATTTGCATGTAATTCAGTAGTTCGGAAAATGTCTTCAAATTATACTCGGCCTTCCAATAGTACTCACCAAAACGAGGCCATCATATTTTTCATCTCGTTTTTCTTTTACATATGCTTTGCAGACCAACCAGAACCACACCCTTAAACGCAGAAGGAAAATTAAAGAAAAAAAAAATCATTTTTCTCATGAACAGAACATATAAACGATGGGAAATGTTTAAGGAGGATAGAAACTACGGGGAAAGTGCAGCCAGTTTATCAGAAAGAGAGAGATGGAATTTCGGCAAACCATTTAGAAGGAAAAAAAGCTTAGAAAATATAAAACTCACATGTTGAAAGTAAGATCAACGGGGAAAGCAGTATGTCCGCACTGATGAACAAGAGACTTGAAGAAACATGAAAGAAGTTCTACAGGATGATGATGGGGATACCATCGACTGAACATGTCAGCAATGATGAAGTTTTAGAGAAAATGGAAACGAAAAGAACCCTTATACTTAACATAATGAAGACGCATTTCTAGGGCTCATAATGAGGAAAGACAGTTTGGAAAATCTAATACTCATGGGACAGATTGAAAGCAAGAGGGACAGAAGACATTGCATAACCTACTTGGGGAGCTTAAGTAAATGGATGGCGGAACAGGGTTTAGAAGATATATCAAAAAGACAAAAGTTGTTGTGGAGAACCATAATCGGCAACGTCCTGAAGGGACACGACACATAGAAGAAGAACATACGTTACAGTAAACGGATGACAGATCAAGAACAAAGAGACATCATAAAGAGGCAAAATTCTTTCGCTTGAATAAACGACAGAAAATTGTAGCGAGCTATCATCGCCCATCTCCTTTCAGGAAATTCTGTATATTAGGCTGGTGCAAAAATAATAACGTAATAATGTCGTTTTTTGACGTTAAAAAATACGTCAAAAAACGACATTATTACGTCATTATTTTTGCACCAACCTAATAAAAGACGAATAGTTCTATTATTAAACAGAATATGTCAGTTATTTCCCTAAAATATATTACAGCCTTTACATGTTTATGACATGCAAATCAAAATCCTGAAACCCCAATATCAAGTTATTAGCATTTTTTACGGATAGATATACCCTGTGACTCACAGGATATTTGGCTAATTTAAATACATCCTTAACATTTTACCAAGTACGGTCGCTTAATACATTGAGTTACATAATAAAATCTGACACGGTGTATTTCATTATTAAACTTTTGAAGTAATAGTTATTTGGTCAATGAATTTGGATTCATTTTGTTTATATTTCGACGACTAGAAGTACTTAGTAGTGGTTATCTTTTTAGAAATAAATGCTAATAGAATAGCATGCGAATCATTCAGAAAAAGAGCTACACCAATCACATAGCAGCAAATTTAGTAATCAATTCAGAGAAATGTACATTAGAAAAGGGACAGGTTATTGATAAATACGTAAGTATCGATAATAGTTTTTATGCTTCGTTTATCATCAATATAATATGGTGATATGAAATAAAATTACTTATCTCTATGAAAGAAAAGCAAAGAAACTGATAAGATGAGAACAAAATAAACTGAATTATATATATATATATATATATATATATATATATATATATATATATATTGAGACATGTTTCATTGAATAATTTAAACAGGTTTTGTCTATTTATTTTCAAATGGATCCTTTCATGTTCACGGACCAGCTTTTTGGTGTCATTATTAAAGGAAGAGAAAAATTAATACATGTTATTTATTCCAAGTACTTTCGACATTACCACAATGCCATCATCAGGGTATTGTTGTTTTTTTTTGTTTTTTTCTTTTCTTATTCAAATACAAAATTGCTGTGTTCATCTGAAAGTTAAAATTTTTGCTGGTGAAGTGAAGAACGCTGAGATTAGTAACATTAGCTAAGTAGCGCCTCTGGGGAGGTATCTAAGTTATGAGGTGTCATATTTTTTTTAAATAAGTGTTAAGAATCATTGGGACAAACCTCGTTTAAACAAAAAGACAAATTTTAAACTATATGCTGTACACATTTTAAAACATATGTGCAGTATTCATAATTAATTTTATTACAAAAACCTCTTAATAAAAAAAACCTCTTAACACCTCATAACTTAGTTACCTCCACTGAATTGCTACTTAGTTAATAGTATTAAACTCAACGTTCTTTACTTCACTAGTAACTTTTTTAACTTTCAGATGAACACAGTAATTTTGTATTTGAAAACGACGAACACTACTATATTTGTCTTGAAAATAATAACACCTTGATGATGGTATTGTACTACTGTCGAAAGTACTTGTAATAAGTGGTATTTAGCAACACGGCGATTTTCTCTCTTCCTTTGATAATGACACCAAAAATCTTTTCCATGAATATGAAAGGACCCACTTGAAAATAAGTAGATAAAACTTGTCTAAATGATTCAATGAAACATACCTCAATGAAAACATGCTGCCAAAATATACGCAATATATATATATATATATATATATATATATATATATATATATATATATATATAGAGAGAGAGAGAGAGAGAGAGAGAGAGAGCGAGTGAGAAAACGAACAAATTAGGAATTAAGAACAATAGAATCTTGAGTAAAAGTCAACACACGCGGCTTATCATTCCCCGAATTCCTAGCAGCGGTTCGGTGATTCATCGATCATTAACAGAAAAGAGAAAAATATCCTAAGTCAACAATGACAGAAGGCATCTTATCAATTAAAAAAATCAATTAACGCTTTGATGTTGTAAAGAGAATTTTAGTGCTGACTTTCTAAACAGTTGAAGGTGAAAGATAAAGGAACATTAAAAGATATTGGTGCGTGAAAACGGGTCAAAGCGAAAATCGCTATCATCGTTAGTGATAATAACAATAAACATTATATTAATATTTATAATAAAGTCATTAATACACAATCTCAGTGGAAGAAGTATAATAATAATAGTAGTACTAATATTAATAGTCACAAAATTTAATATTAACCTTGAAATAAAGTTCGAAATGAAAAGCTTAACTATCGATATTCAATCACAATAGAAGAAATTGCATTTTCGATGGTGTAATTTTGATTTCACACAATATTGTTATTATGGAAAATGTGGAAATGTCTTCCATCTCTGTTGCAGACACTCAGATGGTTAACGAGAGTCATATGGAACAAGCACGTTTTATTTATTGCAGAAGAGCGTGTGGCAGGCAACAGCGAATCTGAATTCTTTTCTTTCGCTCTTTTTACGGTTTGATTCTACAAGGGACGTAGTCTAATACATCTTGTATCTTCATGTTATCTCATCCGTCTCCCATGATAGTTGTCGAATCCATATGAAATGAGGCTTCTTTTCATGGAGTTCTTGTATCTCTTCCGCGAGTCAATAATTATTCGTCGGCTGGAAGGTAGATCTCCGAACAGAAGGGTTTTTAGATGATATTCTTCCATATTTATTACATGGCCAGTCCATTGTAGCTGAATGTTTTGTAGTATAACATCAAAATCCGTAATCCTGGCAGAATTTAGAATCTTGTGTTAGTGAAGAAGTTGTTTTAACACATTTTCAGGTTGGCACGAATGCGATACTGATGGAAGCGTGTTCGAGTAGATGCAGATGCAGTCGGTATATAATTCAAGACTCATCACCATATACAGACGGGGGTAACACGATCATTCTGCAAAGTCTGTTTTTCGTGTAATCCATTATGTTGCTGTGGCCTTAAACATGGCCGCATCGTCTGCCAAAAGGCTTCACTAGTCTTGACCAATCTGTTGGCGATTTCCCTGTCCATTTTGGTAACGGAGACTATGACGTTGCTTTGGTAGGTGAAATTCTTTTGGATATATACCAGTTTTGTCGCAATGACAGAATATATATTATTGAAATTATTACAGAGTCGCTAACTGGGTGCCCTGTGATTGGATGAAAAACAACCAATCACAGGCTACCTTTTTAGATTTTCACCAAACCCCTACGAGAGCGGTTTTTATAAACTCTCTTCCTCTTTTTCTTGTGGGGACCCTCAGAGACAACACGTTCCCCATCTGCACTCTCCGTCATCTAAACACCAGGACACGTGTGTGGATTTAGACAGCAACTGAAGCACAGAAGTCAAGACTCTATTTTCTTCAACCCAACCAAAAACGACACAGGAAATATAAAACTGTTAAAAGGACGCCATCTTTCAGATAAGTTCCGCAAACCCGTCTGTTTGCAATGAAACTTTCCTTTCTTTTCCTACAATACAAGTTTTTTCAAACATTTTCATCTGTGTTTGTGTTCCTTTCTTCTTGCCGGCGTCACAATATTTTTGTTACCAAATATAATTGGGAAAATCCCGATAATATACGCCAAACATTTTTTCTATTAGTACGTTTTGGCTTGTTTTATTATAATGGTTTCGTCTTATGTTTCGTGTATGCATGTGCAATTGTGTGTGTGCGCGCGTGTGTGTGTGATCTATATGCAGATGTACAAAAGATTTCAAAACTTTATACATACGCAGTCGCACATGCGCACATTTAAGACACACGTCTAAGAATTGATTATTGCGTCACTGACACTGGACGAGTTAAAAGCATCCAATATTTTATCCATGGAATACGATTTTACAAGCTCTTCAGATTAACATTGAGAAAAAGATCACAAACCTCTAAGCTAATTCTCACTTACTCTACATTGTTTAATGGGAAAGTCTAAATTATTTTTATTAGTTTAATTAGTTATTGAAAGAAATTGATTTTCTTGATTAAATGTTACTTGCTTAGTCAGATAATGAATTCGAGCGTAAATGTAAAGGGTGTATGACTGATGTTGCAATAACAATGTGGTTTGTTTTTTTTTAAAAATACCTTAAATTAAATGTTAAATTGTATTGGAGATTCTGAAGGGAAGTCATTTTTTATAATTATTAATATTTTCATTATTTATTTTCTGACATATTTGTTGTAACTTTTATTTGAATAAAGGTAAATTCCTGGTTTATGCTATGTAAGTTCACATCTCGATGTATATCACTCATTTTACAGGCGAAAAAACTTCGGAAAAACCTTTACCGAAAAAATGATAAAAAAGCATTTTAAATTAATGATATAGACCTGTGTAATAATGGATTCAATTATTATTTTTTTTAATTTTTCGTTTTTCCTTTCACACCTGCATTGATATTTATAACCAGTGTTTATCTAAAACAAATTCTTACTCGACTGAGAGTGAATAGATGGTGAAAGCCATATTTTTTTATAAACTTTTCATGCAGTATCTTATCAAAGATCAGAATGTAGCGTGCACTGGCCTTATCAATCTTTCTATACGGCTGCGAATCTTGGACATTAACAGAAGAATAGCGACGAAGAACGCAAACATTATAAATGAGTTGCTACAGAACTATTTTTGGCATCTCCAGCGCAGACCGTATCACAAATGACGCAGTGCGAGAACCTATCAAAGAAGAAATAGTTCCAGTGAATGGCATCATGGCCAGAAGGTTTGAAGTAGTCCTAAAAATTGGAGGCGGCTGGTCAGGAGCTGCTGCTGCTGCTGATGATAATGACTGGAATCAGAACCGGAACTGTTCTGATTACAAACTGTAGGTTGAAAATGGCTCTTCAAAAAGATAAGAAGGAATTAAAAAAAAAAAGGAAAGATAAACGTGGATAAAGTACCGTAAAGAAAATTCAAAAACATGAATAAAAATAAAATAAATAAAAAAATAGGAACAGTAAATATGAAACAGTGTGGAAGCTGGAAGAGATTCCTGCAGATATGTGTGCACATGAGAATGAATAAACAATATACGAATGAATTGAAGAAGAAGAAGAAGAAGAAGAAGAAGAAGAAGAAGAAGAAGAAGAAGAAGACGAAGTGAAAAAGAGTGGAGCAGTAAATAAAAAAAAAAGTATGGAAAAGTATGAAAAGACAGATTAAGAGATTTAAAGTTAAGTAAAATGTAAAGAAAGAAAAAAAAGCAGAAATTTTCCTTAATTACGCAATATATCATTAAATCTGTCATATAGATGGTCATTCTTTTAGGCATTTGACAGAAACCATTTCTCTTTTGAATAGTTAGTCGTCACAAGCTTCAATCGGCTGCCGTAACAAAGTTAATATGAAAAAATAAAATTTCAATAGACGAAACTTTTTTTATTTGATTCATGGCGCCAAAAGTATATTTGCCTAAATTTTATTGACGCAGATAAAGACGAAAAAAAAAACTAAAAACAAAAACAAAAAAAAACGACATAAATCTTTCACGAGTTATGTTGGTAAATCAATAAGTCCGTAACCTAATAACGAAAGACAAAAGACTTTATTTTAGATGACAAATATTCATTATTCAGTATGACCTCATTCAATGTCAATGCACCTATTTCATAGGCAAATGTTAATCATACAGATGGAAGATTTCAAATCGAAATTTTCGTTGGTACGTTTCAAGTTACGAACTTATTGATACATTCTCATATATAAATGATTCTCCTAATCTCTCCCTCCCCCTCTCTCTCTATCTTTCTTTTCTTCTCTGTTTGTTTTACTATGTGAGAAAGTTGTTATAATGAAATTATAAAAAAGTTGCATCTTTTGCAAAAGAATGTCTTTTCCTTGCTAAATTACAATTTAAAAGACATTATGTAAAGTTTTAAAAGAAATTTGAGGTTTTATTAATATTTTAGTTTCATATGGCATATAAGGCTAAACTGGAATTGCGTAATAAGAAGAATGTTGTGTTACATCAATTTCCAAGGAAGGTGGCGCTGCATGCCTGAAAAACCCACAATCGAAATCTTGACGCTTATCTGGGCTTGTACACCGCCTTCAACCCGAACAATTAAGAATAAAAGCATCCAGAATTGTTTTAATCCACTATTTTTCAAATAATATAGATTTATTCTAGCGTCACGACTTTAAATTTTCATCAATAAATTTACTGTTCATAATCATAATATTAAATGAACAAAACTTTTGAGGCTAGCTTGGGAAAATACAATTCAGCACGCTGAAACTAGCTTGGGAAAATACAATTCAGCCCGATGAAACTAATAAACAAACTTTTGTTCATCGTTCTTATAACAATTGGAATTATATATACATGACGGTCTTTTACAACAAATACGGGTTGCAATTTTATATCGAGAAAAGCTTAAGAACGCCTAGTTTAAGTAAAGGAGAAAGTAAATTATTAAGACAAAAATGTATTGAAAATGCGCTAATTTTAGAATCTTCTACGATAATTGTACGTCTAGGATCATACAACATATTTCCTTTCCCAATATTTGGAAACAGCGGCGTTAAGAATAAAGACAAAAGCGATAGAAAACTGAATGAAGCCGGCCAGGTCTGACATATTTAGGCGCCAAAGTTAAAAAAAAAAAACAAAAAAACTTAACGCTATTATACAAAATATACAATCCAGTTTAAATAACATATCCTTTACCACAAGTGATGGCAGCTTCAAGCGGTCATGATATATTTAATATGCGTAAAATAAATGAATAAAAATTAATATTAATAAAAATAATGGCCGCTCGTATACAAGTATGCCTGTCAAGTAGGGCGGGCTAGCCAATCCTTGTTGCAGACATCTGCTCTGACACATTTGTGCTTATTCAACACCCACAGCGAATCTCAGTTACTGTTTCTGGTGTGATCAAAGCCAGTACGCTCAAAACCTCGGTCTCGATGACTTGTGACTTTTTGCTAGCACAGCCATAGACGACTCCCCAAGTTCACTCACAAGGCTTGGGTTAACCCGTGGTACGGTTTTCAAGCACTTTTCTGATAACAACAAGTCACCTTCATGAATAATCGACCATGATGAGATCCGAACCTGAGTCACATGATCGGAAAGCGAATTTTCTCATCACTTCGTCGGCGAAAGTAGGACCTAAAGGGTTTCCCATGCTAACACTGTTAGTTTGGATATATGTATTGCCATTATGGTCATAGAATGGGAGCTTTCGTGGTACAAGCGATGAGTAGATTTTGAAGGATAGCCGGTCGGGTGTTGTGGGGTGGAGTTATTTTTGGGTGCTTATAGACACAGTCACCAATTATGTTCATTGTTTCTTCAAATGGAACGTTGGTAAAGTGTTTTTCGATCGACGTCCAGCGAGGCCATAGTATCTTCTATGGGATTTTCTGCTTTCAAGATTAATTGGTACTATTCTATAGTTGTTGGGTGTATATGGAAAAATTATGTAGTTTGAGGGTTTTTGATAGTTGGTATACGGATGTAAATATCTGGGATATGATGAGTCGAAGAGGAAGAACACGTTTATGGATTTTTACATTATATTTCATGGGTTTTTACATTACCATACATATATCTCGCTTCCTTGTCGGCCGTTTCCAATATATATATATATATATATATATATATATATATATATATATATATATATATATATATATATATATATATACACTATGTACTAAATCATTGTGAAAGTTTGACGTGTTGGATTAGAAAATTAAAGATAACATTTTTCAACTGTCTTTCTGTCTGTACGTTTTGACTGGTTGTACTGTGAATATTTTTATCATTTAAATTGTTCTGTAGAGACTGGAACAAATGGTCAGGATAATATGGTGGGTGCTGGAGGGTTTCCCGTTGCAACTCTTTAAGCTTCTGCAAGGTCTGTTTAGCCACATGCGGTCTTGTGGTTGGAAATGACGCCTTTTTGATTTGCCAAAAATGGCCGCATAGTGTGGTGAGTTTGTCAATTGCAGTTATTCTTTCGCTAGCTGCACGAAGCTCAAAGTGAATTAATCCTATACAATCCTACCAAACGAATAACAGCACCTTCATTGGATGTAAGCCCGCTTTAGCCATGGGTTTTGCTCATTCACAAGCTTATTTCCTGTTCCGTTTGCGTTGAGTGTTATCATAAACGATTCATTTTTCACCGCCTGTGATAATTCGACTCGCTAAAGGAATACGATAGATCTTATACTGTTCCGTCAGAGAATGTAGCACCCATATGTCGAGTTTGGAAATGAACCCACGTCTCTTCAAATGGTGAAAAGCAGTTGAGATATCTATTTTCAAACTCTTATCAATCCTTTCCGTCGACATCTTCGGTTTATTCTCCACGATGGCAAGCAGAGCGTCTTCATCGACGGCGGAAGTTCGGAGCGTGATTGATCATTTAGATTAAAATCACCCTGAGGAAATCACTTTTTGACTCTCCGAAAAGCTGGAGTACGATCCAAATAAACCTCCCGAATGTTTTTAGTCGTAGTCCAGAAGCTTATTCCTTTCCGAAATTAATAGAGCATAATAGTATGAAAGTGCAACTTTTCATCCTCCATCTTTAAGGCATTCATTTGTGGATCAAACGTCAACATTCAACTGTTTTATCGTCATAGTTTTTATGTTAACATTAAGAGGAAAGACCAAAGTTGTTGTTTTTTATTTTAGTAATTTTTCATGCTTTTTAGAACATTCGAAATTTTGATTAAAAGCTTGTTTTTCTTGCGTCAGCGGGTGGACTTTAGAATAAAACGGTCTTTTTTGCAGTGACAGACAGATTAACGTGGAAATTGTTGCAAAAATCAAATAATTGTCAGCTTTTAATGAAACTTTCAGAATTTATTCACAAATGAACAAAATTATTTTAGAAATGGTTTTAGAAAGTCTTGGTAAAAATAGTTTTACATTACCATCCTTATTATTTAATTTTTATGAAAACTCAAAAAATTCAAAGTTGTAATTTTTATCGATTATATTAGTTAAAAGCAGAAGTCTTTGCAGAATTTAAATAATCAATTTATTTTTTTTGGCAAAATCGAACGACCAGTTACCGAAAATCCTCTCTGATTTGTAAGATACAAAACCCAATAAAACTAACTTTTTAATTAGAAAAACTTTTAATTCCTTTTATGAATAATATATGCTA
This sequence comes from Acanthosepion lycidas, assembly GCA_963932145.1. Lineage (NCBI taxonomy): Eukaryota > Metazoa > Mollusca > Cephalopoda > Sepiida > Sepiidae > Acanthosepion > Acanthosepion lycidas. The sequence goes on from OZ010576.1 coordinate 65,675,098, forward strand.
AGGATTGTTTGAAGCAAAAAAATTTCCGATGAAAAATGAATTTTTACAAGAAATATTTGTTTTTTTTTCCATTTTTAATTCATAAAGTTGTTAAATCGTTTAAAATTCAATTTCAATCATGTAAATTTGTTATGAATTATGAAGTAACTATTTTTACTAATCATAAATCTAAAAGCTTATTACAGTCTGCAAACGACCAGTATTAAAAAAAAATAATTTTACATTGTTCCTGGATGTGTATAAACATGCCTTTTTTTTTTATATATATAGGGATGTTCATATATGACATCATTAAAAAGTCACGAGTTTTATGAATTGTTTAAAATTTCATAACTGAAATTATAAAAATTAATAATAAATAAAATACCATAAAATTTCATGAGAGATTTATGAAATTTTATATTATATTAATTTTTATATTATCTTAGTTATGAAATTTTAAATTTATTTTATTGTTATATAGTATTTTAAATTTTATTATTATTTTCCAGAAAGCATCTTCAAACGTAAGGCTATAAAGCTAAAGTACCTAATAATTAATAAAATATTAGATGGATTAAAATATTTGTTAATTTGTGGGTAGTTAAATAAGTTCGCATAAAATTCGTAAAATTTGTCACTTCTATTCATCAATCCGATGACTTCTCCTGACATCAGCTGTCAATAGCATGAGAAACGAGTCAGTCAACACCTGAGAAACAAGTCATGGTAGTTAAAAAAATGCTTTATTTTCTACTACGTTTTTTCTGCTAAAAAAAGTAAGGAATATTTGTTTCAAATTAGATTAAGTAAACTTTTATTTTTCTAATTTTACTCAAATAAACCTTGAAAAAAGTATATTTCAATTTTACAAGATTTTTAAAACGGAGAATTTAGCTTTTTTGTTTACAAATGTTTCATAATGGCGACATCATCGATTTTACCTAAAAAAATTATTTCAATCAATATAAATTCGGTTTTAAATATACCAATTTATTTTTATCACTGGGTATAGTAATTTTATTTCTTTACCTTTCAATTACAGCTGAAAAGAATGCTTCAAGAACGATTTTTCATTTTTGAAATTAATTTTAAACATAGGCATGCCATTTTTTGAAATTTCGTGAATATGCACACACACAAATATATATATATGTATATATATAAACATACATACACATACTCAGTTGGTCAGAGTGTATCGGATTTAAAGATAGCTCCCTCTGCGTAGAGGTAGGCAGGTTCTAATCCTGCCAAAGAGCGTAAATCTTTCTTTAATATGATTTCTCCAACACTATATATGAGAAGAATGCGTGAAAATTAACCATAAACAATACAGAATTGCTAATGTCAGAATAATGAGATTCCTCTTTATTTGTTTCTATCAAAGATGAAAGAGTTTTAATGTCTGGTGCTATACGCCATTTGCTGTGTGTCACGTTATCAATCACCTCATGTTTTATCGATATATAAAATAAATACATACTGGAAACTTTATTTTTTCTCTTCATGATAACATTTGGGATGAAAGCTGATTCGTTGAGCGTTGATTCAAACATGTTATTCATTTGTACGAAAAGACCTGAATTTCGAAGTTTCAAATTAATAGCCATGTTATAGAATTAAAATGGGCCGTAATGATAAAAAAAAACTTCAGCGCTTGCAAAAGTAAAGTATTCTTGAAATTGTAAAAAGGATCGACAGATACCAAAAGTAAAGAATTTCGTTGAAGATATTTGGCGAGTTCGATGCAACATTCATAGGTGCAAGTTGAGGACCTCCTCTAGTCGATTTGTGTCCCATATCAAAGCAAGAAGTTCAAAAATTCGTCTTTGTTAATCTGTGATATTTATTGTGGCATTTCTCCAGTGGCAAACAATCGACTGGTTTCCTTTAAAAGACGTTCATTAGGAAAATCAAATGAAATGTGCAACAGAATTCCTGAAGACCGATTTTAACTGTTTTTTTTTTTTCAGCGAAGGAGGCCGTATTATTCGCAATGGACCAGACGGATAGAACAAAGATTGAGTAGCGTCAATAAGGCGTAGTTATTGAGATATTTTGATTAGGCATAATTGCTGGCAATTGATTTATCAGAGCGAGTTCCAGATGGTGTTAAGATGACTGCTTAGACATGCATTAATTTTTTTGAAGGCATGCATGGTGCCATCTTTTGAGAAGAAGCTAAACACTTTCTGAAAGATTATCTTTATCTACAGCAATGCTCTGTTACATTCGGCAAAGAAAACTAAGGAATTTTGCCTGAACATAACCTGAAGAGAATGGTTTACATTGGCAGAACATAACCTGAAGAGAAAGGTTTACATTGGCAATAACCCAACAAAGGTGAATCCTGTTCTAGTTCCTGTACCATCTTTTTCGCATGAAGAAATGCAACAACTCACAGAATGGATGAACGATTTCTAAAACTACTTTCAGAGCATGGATTATACTTTTCACTTTAATGCTGTTATAATGCTACCAACCTGTTGAAGGGGGATATTTTCTTTTGCTAGAGGGAGATATATATTTACGGGATGGGTTGTTGTTTGGAGATAGTATTGTAGTCACATGAGTTGTTTTTTTTTTTAAACAGGAGTTAGCGTAGTGCTAGTATTGTAATGTATGCGACCTTCTCGCGGAGGGGAAACAAAACCGATTTTGTTCTTGCGACATCCTGTGGCTGAAATTGGGAAGAAAAGGTTTGTACCTATTCTTGTTATACTGCTTTATACAACGCCATCTCGAGGTTGGAAGAGGTACTCTAGTAGACACAGCGGTGTAATCCCACACCTTTTTTTTTATTACAAGACACCATTTTTAATTTTAAGGTTTCATCACATGAGCGTCATGTAGTCTACTATAATTCATACATATGTGATATATCCTGCATATTAACAGTGAAAATATTTTCGTCGATCCCTTCATTCGGTTTTTGAAAACGGGGAAAACTTAGAATTGGCGAATAATGTGAGACATGGTGTAAATTAGGAATTATATTATTCATACTGAGCGCTTATCTACTGCCAGCGACTCAGTATATACAATGCATTTGCTTTCTTCAAGTAGTAATAAAAACTGATTTTTTTCTTCTTCCAACTCTTAAGATTCTCCATAAGCAAAGCAGAATTGCTCATTACACAATACAAGTGTCAGATCAGACCGAGAATGGAATACTGTTGTCATATTTGGGCAGAGGAGCTGTTCACCCTTCATTTACCAGTTTCGACTGAGTTCAAAAGCGTCTCCGAGTCCTTGAGGGTGACAAATTATTTTCCACCCTCTGACCTCTCTCTCTCACTGGCGGATTGTGGCGAGTCTCTCACTACTCTATGACTACTTCCATAGAAAGTGCTCGGACGAAATACATTCCTTGGTTCCGCCAGTTCTAACCTTCACAACTAGGACCGCCATATCACTCACATTGTAGCAAACCACCCGCATTCTCTCCGTAAGTTCCACTCGAACAGAACCAGTGTTCTGTGGAACCGACTTCCAAGAGGATGTTTCCCGAATCACTACAATCTTAATCCGTTCAAGTCTAGGGTTAACCGTTATCTTCTCTTCCTATCCGCATAAACTATGCCGCTTACTCTGTAATCCTATACCTCGATTGTCTCCCAGGCCTTCTACAGAGTGAACCTCACTGTAAAAAAAAAAAAAAAATTAAAAAACAACTTTAAATGTTTGCCCTTGATAGATATGGTAAAACTTTAGTATACTGAAAAATTAAGTCTCCTAAATCGAAAGGAGAGAGTTATATCGATTTTCGATATAATTGCTTGCTGTCTATTGGTGCACCGAGTGAGAAATGAGGCAAAAGCCACTAAAACAATTAATCTTGTGCTATTCCATAACCATAGTCTATCCGAATTAGAAATCTGCATGAATGTAGAAACTTTTTTAAATTTTCAATTACTTTGGTCTTGGGGAATTTTAAAAATCCTTCAGGATCATGAAGCACCTTTCCTGATCCCAGTAGTGTCTATTCATTTCTACGTATGGCTTCGGCCAGTTCACCGTTTTGTAATTAGGTAAACATAGTCTCGAGTGTCTACTACTGCACCTCCCTCATTGCACTAAAGAAGGAGTGTTGGTGGTTACTGCCTACAGCGTGACAGTGGTAACAATGCATTTTTTATCCTTGGCTCATACGTATGCGTATAGACACTCCTCGTTAAACATATCGCGTGTAAAATCTTACCATTGTGGGGCAGAGTAAGATGAATACAGGATTAGAGTGTAGTATTTCTGTGATCTATGAAAAAGGTTAAATACAATATACAAGCCATATCAAGTATTTAACGGTATATCTTTAGCGGGCCATAAAGTGAAGACGGCCTGACATAATATGCCAAATTTTGACATTCTCATTTCTCTATCAGACTTATCGAGTGTATCAATATGACAGATTCCATTCTGACACAGAAAATGAAAAAAACATGACGGGCGTTTGACACTCGATGCCAACCATAGCAACTTGAAGACAGCTTCGTGAAAGTAGCCAGGTGAACAGGAATAAAAACAGGTGACTTTGCACGGAATACGCGGAGATTCCCACAATTATTCGCATCAAGTCAAGGTGTTAAACCCAATGGCCAAGCCATGAATCGATGGGTATCCGTACATGTTTCAGCAGGACTCTTCCCCCCCCCACCAAAAAGCCACAAGGACAAGGAATAACTGGCCGAAAATTGTCATTATCATGTCATCGCCAGCATCCAGCCTGCTAAATTTCCAGAATGAAATCCCCTGGACTATTATGACTGAAGCGTTATCGAGTGGGGGATCAACCAGCGGTTCCACAATAGCAAGGACTCGTTGATCCGGGATATATATATATACACACACACACACACGTACGTAAGCGAACAGTCACTATATTTAAATTTCTTTTTGTTTTTCTTCAGTATCAATAATCTTGCGCAATACACACAAAAATACATATATACACACACATGCACACACACACACACACACACACACACATATATATATATATATACATATATATATATATATATATATATATATATGCATGTATGTATAAGGGCAAATTTTCACAGCCATTTTTTTCAGTCTTCTATCGAGGCATTGGTGTACCTAAAGTGCAACACTCAATTTGTCTTCCCCTGATAATCGGTGACGACACTTCTGCGACGACTAGGCCAGACAGATTATGTGACACGACAATGAAGAACAGAGGCTAGAGAAAGAGGCGGGTGAAATTTCAGACCGACACGATAACCTTCATGTCTTTCCTCGCTCCACCTAACCCACAACGAGTCTTGCCTCAGCCACACGAGACCCTTAATCAGATGAAGCGCAATATTACATTCTGCATCATTACTACAACTACAACTACATCATTCTCATTACCATCACCATCACCATCACCACCATCATCAACCGTACGATTAACATCATCATCATCATCATCAACAACATAAGAAGTTTCTCCATCGCCACCATAGTGTTATCGCCATGATTGGCCCCAATAATTTTACTGTTAACTGCATCAGCACTATCTAAATCATTCGAACCATTACAACCAGTAACATAGGCCACATTTTATCAACAGTTGCGTCAATTCTACTACAAACACCATTACTATTATCGACAAAAATCTTTTTTTTTTACCGCCGCATCAATGCACCCACCCACTGCTACCATCATCATTGTCATCATCATTGCATCCACCACCATCATTATCATTATCATTATAATCGCATCCACTACTAGCATCATCAATTACTTATTAAGGTGTAACGGATAGCGGCTCGGATTGAATAATCGGAGAACCGAGTTCGAATTCCAGTTGAATTCATTACATTCACTTACGTGCTAATCCTCTTTTTCTCTCCCCCCAGCTATGGGTAAATAACAGGACAGATTGAGTTCTATAGCCTTGGATGGCAAATGGTCTACCGCAGAAAGAAATGGTAACCTACTGCGGGAAGAAATCTGCCTCGTCAGTCATGTATCAAAAGTTGCATGATCGCCTAACCGTGTATCACGCACGGCACATAACTAACTGACTGATTAAAGAAGGAAATGTTCATACTTATTACTGGGATTTTGTTTTATTGAACTGTGGTGTTCTATTTGAAGCGATTAAAAAGAAGAAAGCAAAGAAAAGAACAAGTACTAAACGAAATCTAAGAATCGAATTCAATGTCCAAGTAAATGAGGATGAAGGATATATCGAGCAGGAAAAGAAAAAAGCAAGTTCAAAGAAAACAAACTGGCTTCAGATAACAGGCAAATACGATAATTATAATAAGGAATTAGTGAAACGATTTGCCGGAGTCATTTAGTCATGTAAAGAAATCATATTTTAGCACCAATTAGTAAATTGCTTTCAACGTAATGAGTCCGTAATCCATTTAGGTTCATTGATGCGCCATATAATACATTGCTGCCGTGTAATCTAGAACAAGATAAACCTGATGAAGCCCAGATTGGTTTTAAATTCAAACTGACCGTCCATCCCAGGCAAGAGAACTCCATCAGGAAGATTCATTTATGCCTTTTCCAAGAGCATTAGTGCGAAGTGAATGAAATTGGTCGGTCGGGATTTGAACTTGGCTCGACGAATTTGCTTCATGCGCCAACAACCGTTATACTACCTGCACATTATTATCATTGGGGGGGGATAAAGAAAAGAATCTGCAATGTTTGTGGCTGTTTGAATGAAGAACGAAATGAGGATGAAAAACACCATGGAAATGAGTAAAATATTAAAAGCTTGTGAAAAACTTTTGAAGGCTATAGCCGTACCCATAATCTCTGGAGTACTGTGAAAAGGTTATATACCCGAAGAAGTGAAATGATTTAGTCTTCAGAACTGTTAAATAGGCGAAAGAAATTTAAGGAGGCATTCTGTCACGTGATTCCCATGGATGGCCAACATAAAGGTGAATAATTGAAGGAACGAGAAAGACTGATAATGCCAACAATATCAAAAATATTTGTGTCTGAAGGCAATTTTCTGATCAGAACTGAGAGATAACATTTTAAGTGGGAGACGAAATACCAGCCGATGTAATAAAAGAGGCAATGTTAGAAATAGTATTATAAGTAAATGTGTGAAGACAGGAAGGAGAAGGAGGAAAAAGAAGAGGTGTAGTAGTAATGGAAGTAATTTTCAGACAAGCGGCATACTGTAACAGTTGGTGACACGGCGTGTCATTCGGGATTGAGACACGCGTTCACTTGTCACTCAGTTTTCAACGCTGACATAGACAGACGACGCTGTCCTTTGCATTCTCGGCTAACACACGCATACACGCACACACATACACACACACGCGCACTAATTACGACGGATGCGGATATATCATTCACGCAAACACGTACATCGGCATACATTTTCTAACACACACAATACATACAATATATAATATCTTTATATACATATAAAATACTCTTTTTCTGTATAGATACACATACAAATGTATAGTAACAGATAGAATAGATATGCATATATAGCAACATGCACGAAGGTAGCCCCGAAAATAATGTCTTCTATTTTTTATGATTGTTTCGAACGTCAACGGCGGATGTTGATGATACAACACAGTAAATGTTGAACCTTCCTGCCAATATCCATATTTTTTTTAACTTATTACAGGTAGTAAGTAGTTGAATGGCATTCAGGCGATATGGCTCCTGGCTACGAAAATGTTGGTGTGTTATTGAATACCTCGAGGCTGAAGAAAGAGCATCCATTGATACTCATTGACTTTTGTTGAACGGAAACCAATCTGTTAAGCACTGTGTAATGCTTTTTTTTTTGCTTTTTTTTATCGCCTGTCTTGTTTATTGCTGGCGCAAAGGCACAGCCGGTGAAAATGGAGAAAATACACTGATTTTTACCTAACAAATATACTCCATTTGGCGGTGTTATTCTGCCCCTTGTATATTTTGTAGTAACGTTGAAATAAATAAAAGATACAATTTCGGAGCGTACCGCATATATTATTATCGACGTGCCTGCTCTTCATCTCTCTCTCAATTGCAAACAGCAATTTTCAGCAAAATAATAATAAATAAAGACTTATTTTAGATTTTTAAATCTACTCACCAGTAGATAAAAGCGTTATTGTGGATAATTTTTAAAACTTCGTATCTGTTTTTTGTCATACATGTGTGTACATATACATTATACTGAGGAAAATTTATGTTACTATATATATATATATATATATATATATGGAATTTTTTACACCACGAAAATGATAAAGAAAAACTTCAAATTCTTGAAGCCTTCTTCAATACAAAATACAACCAACCAAAATTAACCAAAATTTATAACGAATATATCAACAACATATTAACGTGCATTTAACATTTAATGCCATTTTACATTTCTACCAATTCCAGTGCAGCTCCTTTATACTGAAACGTTTGTTTTGTAAGAAAAACTGAACGTGTTTTAAAAAGCACTATGATAACGGAATGCAGAATTTATCGCAGTTACAATAAGTTTGTTTTTGTAATTACCCCTGAAGATGATATGATAAAAATAGATTTTTATAGTTTGCTATATTTATGGGTAAAATTACTCAATATCAGAGATGTGGCATATAAAGCAGACGTAAATATAAAATATAAAAGCGGCGGCGGCGGCGATGTTTCATGTTTGAACGTAATCTTCAGACCTTAATATTTAGTTCAGGCATGAAACACACTGTCATAACCAAATAGTTCCAAACTACAGCAAACAAAAGATTAAGAAAACTGTCTTGAAACATGAGACAAAATATTGCCGCTCGGTGTTGACCTCAGTGTTCAATTTATATTTATATATATATATATATATATATATATATATATATATATATATATATATATATATATATGTATGTGTGTGTGTGTGCGTGTGTTTGTGTGTGTGTAAGAAACTTTAGAATTTTTAAAAATTAAATGTTTGAACGCTTGATTTGATTTTACTTTAAATGTATCTTTAGATCCCAATTTAATGTATAATGTATCTTTATCTTAATTTAACTAATTTCAACTCACCTTCTTATATTCATGGTGTACGTCACTGAAATAACACAGCTATATATTAACCGTAAGTGAATTACCAATCCGGCAGATTCTTAACCATATTTGCATATATAATGGCTGCGATTCGATTTTGATTAATGCGATTGATTTATCCTCAAATGTAGCTTAGCGCGCATGTGACATTTTAGTTTTGCTAGGGACTTACATTCTCTTGTACGGATGTGGCAATGTTATACGTCTTTTCTTGTAATTGTTGTTACATTAATATTTGCAAACTGAAATAATGCATAGCGTTTAGAGAGTCCCCACACACACGCACGCATATACACACACGTGTATATATATATATATATATATATATATATATATATATATAGTGCATTTGAGCAGAAATAACTTTTTATACATGTTTAGTTAAAGACGACTGAAAAGGTACTGCGGTTAAACTTTTTTACTTGATTTTTCTTGTGTTCATAGACGTATTTTCTTTTATAGACACAAAGTGTGCAAAAACTGTCCAAACGTTCTGCATATCCGAGCACTTTTAGCCATTCCTTTAACTTCAAACACATACATAAAGAAACCTACACATTCAGTTAAAAATAAAAAAGTAAAAATCCTCCTTGATAATATATGTGTGTGCGTGTGTGTGAGAGAGAGAGAGAGAAAGAGAGCGAGAGAGAGAAAGAGAGAGAGAGTGAGGCATAGGAGTGAATGAGAAAAGAAAATGTTATTATTTCGATATTGTCACATTTCTTCAGCGCAATATCGCATTAATAATGATATAAAAATATTTTCCCATTGTGTAATAATCACATAAAGATATTATTAGGTTGGTGCAAAAATAATGACGTAATAATGTCGTTTTTTGACGTTACGTCAAAAAATGACATTATTACGTCATTATTTTTGCACCAACTTAATAGAATAATTCGTCGGAAGAAACCGCATTGAGTTGAGAAAGTACACAAAAATAGAAAGAGACATGAAACCACAATGCGCCTTGACATCGGATTTACTTATCCTATTTAGTGGAGAGAACCTTAATAGAACTAGATGACCTACCAGGATTTATTATCGGAAGACAAAATCTTAACACCATAAGATAGGCGAATGCCACTGTGTTGGTCGCAGACTGTGAAAGGAAACGGAAAGTTCTAGACAGGGTAGTCAATGTAAAGTGAGAAGAAAGGACTATTAACGTATGAAAAAAGAATTTTTGGATGTAAGCAAGATGGAAAGGTTAGAACCCAACAGCTACAGAGATATAATCATTTGGATAGTGTCGTAACAGACGCCAGAAAACGAGACTCGGAAACCTAAAGGTGTATTGGAATAACGAAAAAATTCTTTCCAGAAACAAGTATTAAGACATTGGAAAATTTTGTTAAAGAAAAGAGTTCTAAATTGCTATGTAATATCAATCCTTCTACATGGCAGTGGATGTTGGACAATTTCGACACGGATGAAGAGGAGACTTGAAGCAGCAGAGATGGAGTTCTGTAGAAGAATGCTGAGAATAGTATAGACGGAACATGTGAGCAACGAGAAAGTTTTAAAGAGAATCGAAACGAGAAGAACATTGATTGTAACAATAAAAAAGAATCGAAATTCATGGGACACATAATGAGAATGAGGGCTTGGAAAATTTAACACTTATGAAGGCAAGATGGGAAGAGGAAAAATGCGAGTAGACTACCAACGAGTTTATGCAAATGAAGCTATGGAGAGCTATGTCCTACGTCACGAAAAGATAAAAAAAAGTGTCCGCACTTCTTTTCCTATAGCATCTAGTTGATTGTTATTGATATTGATGGCTTCTTGCGAGTTAGTACCCAATATGCACTATCGTTGAATGGCATTTTTATTATCGACGTGTTTGCTGTTCAGTGCCCTACCAACTTCAAACATCGATTTTTAGCAAAATAATAATAATAATAATAATAATAATAAGGATTGATAATGACAGTACAAGACCAAGACTTGCTACCAATGCCGTAAAATCCGACATGCACAAAACATCAATCACTCCAAAATGCTGGCTCTGTGGTGAACATTCTGAGAATATGATTTAACTGATCAGTGGTTGCAAAATGCTAAAATGCAAAAATACGGTATGTCTTTATGTACATTGGTTATTGTGTCGAAAGTATGGATGCCAAGTTGTAAAACATTGGTACCCTGCAGAACAACTGAAGAAGGTGCAAAGCTCACAATATTCTGGGACTGATTTTCAGACAGGGTGATACACTATCGCCGTCTGAATATTATTGTGTTAGATGAAGGTACCAATAACTGTCACTTTATTGATGTTGCCATAGTAAATGACACAAAGAAAGCTAACAAGCTGATTCATAAATTTACAGACTACTCTGATTTGAAAGTTGAGATATAAGATTGTTTGGAATGCAGGAAGAGAATGTCAAGGCGATTCTAGTGGCGGTAGGCTCATTGGGATTTATCCCATTAAAACTGTGTAACTTCCTTGATCAGCTGGGGATACCATACCAACATGGAGTCATCCAAAAATCGGCTTTTTGGGCTCAGCGCATATTTTGAGGAAAGTGTTGTCTGTCAGAGGTACATTTGTGATTTAACAGATAACTTAATACACTTGGTATATTCAAAAACTTCTACTGTGTGACAAATAATAATAATAAATAAATAAATAAAATGATTATTTATCTCCCAGATTGCAAAGTTCGTGTTTGAGTCTGTTTTCCCTCGAGTAGTTTCCACCGTCTCGATCATTATTAGGAACTAAATATTATCAGTGAATACTTAAAGTATACGAACCTATTCTTATAGAAAAGAAACAATCCGCATTAAATATCTTTCGCCACAAGTGACGGCATTGTCATGAAAAGTAATGGATTCATGCCTTTCCCAAGAAAAGGAAAAATATGTTCTAATTGTAAATATACTATTCAGCAAGAACAAAACAGTAACTATCATTTATTGTTTATGCATGCTCTATAAAAAAGCGCGCATAATTATTTTTGTATCCTAACGAATTCATAGATTTTTGTTTAGCAATTTTTAAATTCTGATTCAAGACATATTTTCTATGCCAGCGGCAAATTTTTCACCAAATTTCGACTGATTTGAATTCTCGGTAAACTTTAATTACAAATTTAAATATTTCCCTGCGACATAAATATTACATAGAAATTTCATAAAATAAAATAGAAGGGAAGGGGTGACTAAATTAAAAATATTTCCACATGATTTTCTACAGAATACTCTTTTCAAAAAGTAAATTAATCCATCAATGAATAATTATCAAAAATTTCATTGAAATTCGATAATTATTTGATTTTTGATAGATTCAAAAATCAATCAAAAGAATCAATCAAAATCCGGCCTACAAATAATTACTACCCTACGTGCTTAACGTGTTTTAAACAATGCAAACATCTTTCTTTAAACTCAACTACCTATGATTCTATTTAAATAAATTACTTTTATGTCAGGATTTTATGTCAAAATGTCGACGATAAAATTGATTTTTAGAAAAGTTTTAGGATTTTTATTTTTGTCACATGTCTCATTACATCAAAAGAACATAGACTGAATCGTTCAGAATTTATTTTTTGCATTATTAAAATTTTATGACAATCAAATGGCGTTGCGGGGACACATTTTTTAGGTAAGAACATAATGAGAGAGAGAGAGAGAGAGAGAGAGAGATAGAGAGAGAATTTTTTGTCAGAATTTATCCAGACTGTTCAGAAAGAAAACTTTGATCAATACTAGAAAGAAATTGTTAATGGACTTGAAAAGTTTAATTTCCTGAAAAAATGTTTCATGGAAAAGATTTTATGATTTCAATGGCCTAACTCTGTTCGGTTAATTCTGAATGTTTCCTCTATAGAAACAATTAATATCTACATTATCGTTATCATATCTATGAATAAATAAAAAAAACAAACAAAATAGTACGTCAACGTTCAAACATTGGAACTAGTTAGTCTAGACAAGCAGCCGTAGAATGATCATGCATATATGCTTAGCTTGATTGATAATGATTTTCTTCTTTTCTAAGTGCTTCATAAATCTGATTGTATGCCAAAGTTAGCCTCATCTAACAAATCTTTCAACTGGTTTGTGTTTGAATCAATAACGAACACTTTAGATTTGAATGGATATTTTTTTTCACATATCTACACAATATTTTAGCTTAATCTTGAAGAATACTTAAGAAATGTCTTATAAATACAGATATGCTAAATGTCAGTTTTGAGTGAGCAATATAATTTTATCTTCTAATAAGTAACAATCAGTAATGTCGACATTTATTTTACTTTCTCAAAGATTGAAGTCATTTTTGTTACCTTTTGGTTGAGAAAGTTACGTAAGGTGTAAAATGATTTTAGTGCAGTTGACGTAATAGAAGCTGTTAGGTTGAAACATTTTGGTAGGCGTTTATTTCATATACGCCATATTCAAAATGTATTATTAAAAAGACAACACTGCTCAGTTTTTTTCCTTCTTGACGAAACGATAAAAATTTAGCTTTTCAAATCAGTCGAGATTAATTTGATTAAGAAATTTGAAACCTTATTTTGTTTATATCTAGCGTTACGGAACCACAAAGAATTGTACGAAATAAGAGAAACGACATCACTTAAGGACTTTCAACAACGGAAACAACTAAAATGGATAGTACACGTAACTGGAAGAAAAAATAATGACATAATCATGATGTTGACGTTCCACATCCCCGCAAACAAAATATTAGGAAGGAAACCTCCATCAATATTAGAAAGAGCAATAACAGTTTCTGGTCTTGAGAAACATATTGTCCTGAAAAATTGTTCTAAGATAAAGATTTTATAAATTTTAATCTAAAGTAGGCACTGGCTGCTCGCTCAATGAATATCGAATGATTCCTTAGCAAAAGGGTAATATTACTTTTATCATTACCACTGGGCGATGCTACAGAGATTTGTTCTCTAGAATATTCATGAATTATTAAATCAGAATATTAAAGTGAGTGCTGTACTATTAAAAAGATTTACTATCATTTAATATAATTCATATCCAATGAAAGATATCGGTTAGGACAGGTGTAATAATATTAGGTTGGTGCAAAAATAATGTCGTTTTCTCACATAGTAACATATATGAGAAAACGACATTATTTTATCTATGTAAAATGTGTGTGGTCATAGTTTGTTTCTTTTTTGCTTTTTTGATTTTTCAAAAAAATGCTCAGTAGAAAATGTCATGATGCCATTTCTGACCTTATGTCTCTTGTCGGGACCCGTAAAGAAATGAGTATACACCAGAAATCAAAGGAAATCAAATAAAAATTGTAATATCAAGTTAACGTTTTCTCTATAATCTAAGCGAAGCTCTTTCTTAAAAATAAACATTTGAATGTTCTTTCTTAAAGATTGAAAGAAAAACATTTGATGTCATCTCGGCCAATGGAGGTGTGTCTTTAAAAGGGATTGTGTCTATAGAAAAAAGAACAGAGTAGTTTGAACGAGGAATTTTTCTGGAGTCTGAAAGAAGCTTGAAAGAACTTCAGATCAAAAAGGAAAATGGCGAGCTTTCGGGGAACATTTTCGGGAATGTTTTCATCTATAACGTTTTTTAAATTCACTTTGAAATTTATAAGAGTAATTTAAAAAAAAGTTCGAATAAAATATATTCAAGTATAAATTGATAGTATTTAAACATTTCGAAAGAGATGTTAAATATTATTGCCTAGAAAAAAGCGAGGACATGTTTATATTGTATTGTTACATTTATAGGGATTTTAATAGTGATATTATCTGATTCACTGATATACTTCATTATATATCAATTTTATATAAAAAATCATATATCAAATAATTTTTATATCAAAATATCATACTTGTGTAAAGTATATTTCAATTGGTCCAGTTCTTCACACACCCATTTGAACTCGTATGATTGAAATACGCTACGTTGTGTGATTAGGACAGATAAATAAATTGTACAGTTTCACTTCGATTGTAATCACTTATAACCAATTTATCACATTAAGTCTAGTGCGACCTTACATGACAGTTCCTCATGGCAAATATAATTGATATGATTCATAAACATGAGGCACATTATATCAAATTTGTGTCACGTGCGGCAGGTGTACTCTTGGTGATTCACTTGAAGTACCTGATAGTTCGATTTTGGTGTCTTCATCGCCGAAAAAAGGAACCAATTCGTTATTAAATGAATGTTAGCATGGTGGAGTAATGGATAGTGGCTCGGATTGAGGAATCGGAGAGCCGCGTTCGAATTCCTGTCGAATCCATTATATTCATATACGTGCTAATACTCTTGGGAAAGGTATGAATCCTCTTCTTCTCTCTCCAGCTGTGGGTTAATAGCAGGGAGAGAAACCTTAGATAGCAACTGGCCTACCGCAGAAAGAAATAGCAACCTACTACCTCGTTAGATACATGATCGAATGGCACATAAATGATTGTTAACCAAAGAAAAATAGAATGGAACAAATACTTTGCCTAAAACAAGAGATGAAAACGATTGGTAATTTGAACATAAAATCTTTGCTCGAAATATCGAGATAGTGAATTATTGAGTAAATCTTGAAAATAAATAAAATATCAAATCCAGAGCTGAAAGGAAACTGGAGAATGTAAACAATGGAAGAGCATGTGAATACTGTAGATTAAAAGAAGTTAAACTTAAATTAAAAATCAACAAGAGATTACAAAATAATGATCTTAGCAGAAGAAAAAAGGACACATATTTATGTTCCTAAAAATAATGTGGGGAAAGTGAGGAATGGCGATAGCAAAAAGGAATCAAATCAATCTAACAACACTAATAAATTTAATGAACATATAGAAATACAAAAGATAACTACCATTAGCTGTCATTACAAACCAGCTTGTGAAATCAGATTAGAAAGACAGATATTGAAACTACAAAGACAGGCCAAACAAGACTACAGAAAAGATATAAAATAAAACAGAATTTGGAGGAAATAAAGCGAAAAAGATTTGCCAAAGAAGGAAGACTAAGACAATCTAGACAGTGGATTGCCTAATACACGTAAAAATACACATTCCAAAGTAAAGAAGATAATTGCTAGAAGGACATAAGAAAAAGAACACGGCCAGACGCTACAGGTGTTGCATAGCCACCTCATGCCGGGACGTCCTAATCAACGGCGCCAATTACATAAAATGTTGCATTTTCTCTTTCGTATTTTACTGGGCGGGGACCGCTAAATGTTTTGGGTCCAGAGATAAAAGACTTCAATACAGAGAATTTTAACTTAACTATTTTATTAATGTCGACATGTACTCACTATCCAGTGAAAGGAACACGAAGCTGTAACATGAGAGATAGGGTCGAGAGTGAATTGAGACTGATTTGCAAAGATACAGAGAAAGAAAAAAAAACTTGCCGTCACTCAAGCTTCAGCAATAAAAAAAAAACAACAAAAAAAACAACAAAAAACGGCGTGAACATGCAAAAGTGCTATGAAATACAATGATAATGTCAATATACCCGTTTCCATATAAGGAAAAATTTGGCATTCATTGACCAAGTAACCAGTACTGCTTTCAATTTAAATTTATAAAATCTCGCTCTTAAAACAATTTTTCAGGGAAACAAATTTCTCAAGTCCAGTAGCTGTTATCGCTCTTTCCAACCTTTATCTTGAATTGGTGTGGAATGTTAACATTTTGATTATATCATTATTTTCTCTTCGAGTTATATGTGATATCGATTTTAAGTATGCGATTTCTTCTATTTGGTACAGTTCTTTGTGATTGTGTAGCGCCAGTTAACCATGTTAAAAAATGACGATCTTTGCCAAAACTCTTAGGCTTTATTCGCTCAAATCCTCTTTTCAAAATTAATCTTAGGAAACGGTTGCATACAGCTAAAAGTTTAGATATTTCTGAACGGGTTTAGCGGCAGGGACGGTATCCATATGAAAGTCTTGATCTGACGAGGCTATTTAAGAACATAGACTGATTTTGTCCGGTAGAAACTGGAACAAAATAGTAAAAGACAGATTTTTTTTTGCCTCTGTGTGTGTATGTGTGTATGTGTGTGTGCGTGTGTGTATGTGTATGTGTGTGTGTGTATGTGCGGTTGTATGTGTGTATGTGTGCGTGTGCGTGCGCACGCGCGTGTGTGCCAGTCTGGCGTCTCTATTCCATAGGCATTACCCATCGCTACCTGCTAAAGTCCCGACTATCAAGCCAGCCTTGGCACTTGTGATGGACAGTCATGGCAGCGGAATCACCATGAATGGAAATTGAGTGACAGCTCTACGGTCCTTGGCAGGCCTCTCTGACACGAAAATGCCGAGACAAACCAGTCTCCGAACGAGCAGAACTGCACTTTTAATTAGCAGAGAATGACATAAGGAAGATCGCAGCCAGTTAATTGCTGATAAATGCCTGCGTGATGCCAAATAGTCCGTCAGATGTTTGTCGGTGGCAGTGGTTGTCTAAACTGTTTGGTCGACGACGCAATTGTTAACTGTCTGCTGACTGACAATATCGTTAGATTTCGGATAATAGCTTATTGATTTTATCTCATAGCGGAGAATTTTCATTTTCTTCATGATGATGTGAAGAATATATGTGAAATGAATAAAAACATAACCGAAAGATTAACAATGAATTAAAGATTCAGATTTAATCTAAAGCTTAATATTTTGATATGCATTTATTTAATATATTTATAAAACCATTTAAAACAATAGCATCAATCTTATAGGAGAAATTGGCAGATAGACACAAGCTTTTCATCAGAAAGACATTCGAAAAACAGTTTCTTTAAATGTTATTTTAAAATTCCCAATCTGGTATAGTGATTTTCCAAGGGTAACTTAGATGTGGCACAAGGCCGAAAGTATGGGGCACCCAGTGAGGATCCCAATCTAGTATATGTCCGTGAAGAGAAATCGAAGTTTGAACTCTGGCCAAGTTCGTTAACTTCTCATTCGTACAAATACTTGTTTTTTTTAATAATATTCAGCAAATATAAGGCCCAAGAGCCTTTCAAGGTAGAGAGTTATTGAATGAGGTTGTTACATCAGCGTAACAGGAGGAGTTGAATAAGTGAAGTTTATGAGGATATGTAGGAAAGACTCTATACATGAAGAGGTTAAGATTATAGTGATCGGGAAAGCATCCTCTCGGAAGATTGTGCCAAAAAAAGTAGCGGTTCTTGGGAAAAAGTTGTCTCTGGGAAAGTTATGAGCCCATCTCGTCTTCACTTCTGCCCCACCCCCAGCTATAGGTTCAATAAAACGGCCGATTGGGCTTTCTTGCCTTGACCATTCTCGGAGAATGAAAACTCAAATCGAGCCTGAAAGAGGATGGGCTCCGTCAGTTTATCTTTCTTGCTCTAGACACATAACTGCTATTCTGGTAGTAGTGGAACTCCAACGACGAGCACGTGACGTGACATAACTATACAATTACGCAGCATTTTAACACACACACATGTAAGTACAGTTAAATGAACTGTAAAATATGTAAGACAATGTTATCTTGACTTGTTTCGCTGATGATCTGGCTGAGAAATAATTTTATTTCACATAACAAGATCTGCATTAACGAGACGAAACGTTATCCAGGTTAAGTGTATGAATACTTGGTCTTCGCTTATATCTATCGTTATAGAAATTAGATTTTAACGAAATTCAATGCTTTTTATGGCTTAAATATCCCAGTGTGTCAATACTAATTTAGTAAGAAAAAAGGTATGTAATGAAATAATCTAGTCGTTTGTGTGTGTGCGTGTGTGCATATATATATATATATATATATATATAATTCCTATATATATATATATATATATATATATAGGAATTTTTCATGCCAATGTGTAAGTAATTTTGAACAAATGCAATGTATTAATTGTTTTTAATAATATAATAATTCTTAGTGATAATAGATTCGTAATGTAAAGTAAATTTGCTAAATAATGCTTATTTTAAATTAAAGAAAACAATCAATGTATCATTCGATTCATCTTAAAAAATAAACAAATATGTATTTTGATAATTAAAATTATTAAAATAAATGGCATAAAAATTATAATATACTAAAAATATAACAGTAAACGGATAATTAAAAATAATGATCACTTACCTTTTAAAATACGATATAGCTTTCTTTGAGCAATGAAAAAACATTTTCATTTACTACGACGTCAAGCATTATATATATATATATATATATATATATATATATATATATATATATATATATATATATATATATATATATATATATATATATATATATTACTTTATTTATGAATAATAGAAGCTTCTGTGAACAAATTAGTTGTAGTGTCTATCTAAGAAGAACTTCGTAGGTAAGGGATGCGAGTTCAAATCAAGTCACTACATTTTTTTCGATTTCATACTGCTTAGTTTTAAAAAAACATCGACCTCGGTGAAAAGCAACAATAATTATAAAAAATCATACGTTAATAATTAAAATAGTTTATTTAAGATTTCAAAGGGTTTAAAACTCCTAACTGCTACTCCTATTTGTGGGCACGAGTCTCGTAGCCTATCAGCGCCGTTAAGGTAAAATAGATACTAAGGCTGTAGCAGTAATGGGTGTGTCGAGGGCTGGCTTTGAACTCAATTTGTCCTTCGCTTGCACTAATTGCTACCCAAGGTTAAAGAGCCTAATCTGACCGGATTTTTAACTTATAGCTGAAGGAAGATAAATTCTTGCCTTTTCCAAGGGCATTAGTAACAAGTGAACGAAACGAACTCGGCACGCCGAATCCACTTCCCAGACAGATAACCATTAGGCTTCTCTTGCATACATATTTTTTGAATTTAAAAATTGATCTTTCACCAGAGTTTAAAAGAAAACGTTCGAATATTTATATTTTAGCATCTGAATCCATTTTGAATACATCCGTTAAAAACTGATGTTTACTGCTCTTATTAAGTAAACAGAATGACGTGTAGAAATAAAGAATATTTGACTAAATAGGAATAGATTTGAACCCTGCATAAAATTGAGTTTTTTTGTGGCCGAATCGGTTAATGTGTCTCTCTTACATATTCGAGTCTTGTCAGAAGTTAGCTACTAATTTATAACGCGACAATAAAACAAAGAATATTTCACGATCAGTTGATGCGAAGAAAAACATTTTCAATCATAAACCTGCACAAATGTGTTTTATTTTGTTCATTTTTATTACAAGAAAAATTATTCATTTAGAACGCATTTTTCATGACCGAAATATAAAATCTCTAGAAATGGCTTCTCCGTGGAATAGGCCACTTTTATATTGTGTCTATACAATAACGGCTCTAGCAGTTGTAAAGGAAGAATTCAAACTTTTTGATCTTTCCTTGTATGATTTAATATGAGGTAAGAATAGGGTATAGCTTTGTCTATTACCGAGTAAGCTTTCATCGACTACAGACGATCAACCAGCTGCTGCCTTTAAGTTGGAATTGCAAAAAGAAACCGTTTAAAAACAAAAATGTTATTTCTGAAATTTATTGTCAAATAGTGGAATAATAAATGGCAATCATTTTAGTTCAGACGTTCAGTACTACAGTTTGTATGACGGGAGGAGGATTTTGCTGAGAAATTCTTGATATGTGTTTTTATATTCGATACAATATGATCGAATTCTGATCCTAATTTCTTATCAGCTAAGGTCGACCTAAACACGTAGCATATCATAAATTAATGATTTTTAAAAAGAAATCAAGGTCGACTTATACACGAGATCAAACAGATTTCTGATCAAGAGAGAGGATTTGTTATAAAGTTCGTATAATGCTCGTAGTTCCGGTCAATAATAGTGTAAGGAAGAACTGTTATAAAAGCTTGAATGACGAACAGGTTTAATGATCGAATTGTGATCCTAATTTCTAATCAGTGTTGATGTTGACTTCCTTTTTTTCATCTGTCAATGTTTGTTGATGGCCTGATAGTCTGAAATTTAACAGAATATTTTCAAAGTTGATTTTCACAACATGAATGTTTGACTTTGTTGGTGGTAAAATTCACTCTTTTCATTAACATTTCAATCAGAGTTTTGATGTAGTGATATTGAAAGTGTGTTCTGACAATTTTTATTTCAACTGTGTTTTCTGTTATCATCACGGGGCTGTTTCTGGTAACTTGTAGCCAATTTTCAATGTTGTCATTTTAAACATTTTGAAACAAAATGCAAATTTTGAGAACCATTTGGTGTGTGCGTGTGTGTATGTGTGCGTGCGTGCGCGTGTGTTGTGTCTGTTGTCATTCTCATCTGGAAACTTTTTAGACTTTTGAAATTTGTATGTGTCTGTTTTCAGATAATTGTATTGGTTTGATCATTTGTTTTGATAATAAAATGGTCAAACCTTATTCCGTGAGACAAAAAGAATATGAGGAAAGACAGAAGGGAAATTGATATAGAATCATATTTTTAAAAAAATGCAGAGGACAAATCTGAAAATCTGCGAGCTGCTCTGAAGAAACACCGAGAAAACATCAGGCTTACAAAGAAGAAAAAAAGAAGACAATTATATCAAGACGTAAACCATTCTTGTGTAAACAGTCACTAGGGAAGGCAGTAGCTTGTGCTTCAAAAGATTTACCAAATGTTCATCAAAGAGAAAGGAAATTATCAAGCAAATCGTAAATTCTTTATAACAGAGTAATTAATCTTTTTCTTTAAAGAGGCTTGACTGCAGTTATTGCAAGCCAAGTAGGAAGGGCATCGTTTATTGTGGGATAGACAATAATGGTAGAAATCATTTTCAAACTACGACATTATATTTTGTGGACATATTAAGAATTAGTTGGGTTGTATAATTCAGAAATCGAAGTACACATATCATACAATTCAGAAAATTGTCAGTGAAGTGGAGCACTTATTGTCAAAGAACGAAACACAAAAAGAAGATGAAAAAATTGCAAGAATGTAAAACTGTTCATGAGTTCTATTGAAAAAAAGTCTAGTGAAAGCAAATCATGATGATCTTTTCTCAAATTTGGCTACTGATGCTATAAATTTTGCTCAATTCTACGTTCTATAAAAATCTTCAATTGCTGTAATGCTGCTTGCGTGAATTGTCCTGGATCAAATATCTTTAAATAAATTGTACAAATTTTGCAAAATATCGATGAAATTACATATTCCAAATAGGTGAGAACAAATAATTTTTACCAGAAGGTTAAATTAACATAGTTGAATGCAACAGTAGCAGAAGCATTAACTGAAATCAATACGAAGCCATTCAAGTTTCATGTTTACAACATTTTCCGACAATTCTCTGAAAGTAAAATCTTGGTGATGATGAAGCTATAATAAGTGTAGATTTTTACGTAATTATGAAAACATACAAAGGTTTGAAATCTAGAGTGATGTGAACTGGCGAATTATATTTGTAATGACTTTTTCCTTTTTTTTTTTTTTAATAGTTACCGTGCATCTGGTTATTGTGGACATGAAGCATTTACAATATTTACACCAGAGTCTGTTATGTTAAAGGTTTTGCAATTATTGCTGAAAATCTCAATTCAACAACGGATAAAGAAACTGATTTGAATTTTATACCAGTTGCCATTATTTCCAATCAAACTCCATTAAAAAAAAAAACAGTTTTTTGTTACAATAATCAACTTTCAGAATTCTTGAAAATATGAAAATATTGAACCTATATTAAGAAAACTATTTTTTTTATATTGACGGGTACTGTGCCCAATTTAGAACATGCTATTTTACAGTAGATTTGGAATTAACATAGCATTATGGTGAGGCTCACCATTTTAAAGGGCTGCACGATTTAATAGGTAGGGCAGTCAAATGTATTTTCTGATGTAAAAGTTACTAAGGTAGTAATTCAAAATTCACGTCATTTTGCAGAATATATTAACCAAATTTGTAGCGTCAATGCGTTTATACCTTCTCAGATATGATGTCCAATATTTATATAGACGAGACACTCAAAGTTTCGCCAGGTGAAAAGAATCCATGAGAGTTCTGTTTAATTTTACTACAATTCTCAGTACAAAAATACCTTGAAAGTTCTAAGGAAGGTAACTTATGGACAACAAGAAAATAGTAAATTTATTTTTGCTAAGTGTCAAAAACGAAGGGGAGCTTACACCACAAATTGAAGATGTTGTCGTCAAATATGTCGCTAAACGTAAAATGTTATCATATATGGATGTGATTCAGTCAACAAATGAAAATGAACACTATATTGGGCTATACGCGAAAAAAATGGCGAAAAATATTTATTTTGAAGGAAGGTGATTGTGATTGTATCACTAAGGGGAATATTGTCATCATTGTCAACTTTCAGTTGAATACGCAAGGACAGTATCTCATTGAAACTTCATTACCTTTAGATATGGGACTTGTTTAATAAACTACTGGAGTAGCTAATGTAGTATTTCCAGTGCCTTTTTTCTACACATGGTTATAAGTTTATTATCCTGATGTTTCTGATGAGTTATTTTTATTTGTTTGAACTTATTCCTCGTGCAAGTGTTGTTTTGCCCTATTTTCCGTCCCTGACAAGGATATTACTTCAAAGGATATGCCTTCAAACTCAAGGAGTGATTGTAAAACAATGAATTAATGGTGCCTGCCGTGTTATATTTGTACCTACTGCATTATTGTTAATTACAATTACAATTTGCTTTTCAAGCATTTCTTAATTCACGTGAATTTGTCTGGAAAAGTCAAGATTAAAAGATTTCTTAATTCATGTGAATTTGTCTGGAAAAGTCAAGATTAAAAGATTTCTTAATTCACGTGAATTTGTCTGGAAAAGTCAATATTAAAAGATTTCTTAATTCCCGTGAATTTGTCTGGAAAAGTCAAGATTAAAAGATTTCTTAATTCACGTGAATTTGTCTGGAAAAGTCAAGATTAAAAGATTTCTTAATTCCCGTGAATTTGTCTGGAAAAGTCAAGATTAAAAGATTTCTTAATTCACGTGAATTTGTCTGGAAAAGTCAAGATTAAAAAAATTGTATTTGTGCAGTCTGTCTCTGACAAATTTTATTCTGCAAATTGTACATGCTGTAATTTTTAATAAATCTTTTTTTCTGCCTTAATTTATAAGGCCTCGATCTTTGGTAATTGTGATGATCACATTGTAATTTAAACTTCTCCAGGAATACTCTTTTAATTAAGAGAATTCCACCCATGACAATAGTTTTCAATTTGCCCCAATGATTGCCAATTGCTTAGTCAGCTGCGAAAAATTTTAGTTCGCCAAACTCCTGAAGTCTTCTCAATTTCTTTCATTCCTTAGTAGACCCTTACGTATTAGTGGCATTATCACCTAACTTGGGGCGAATTGATTAAAAAAGTGTTACTGTTCCCTCGATATTTAACTTCTTTGAAACAAAGCCAGGATTGCCTAGTACATAGTAGGATCGAAGTAAATTACAAATGGTTTATAAAATAATTCGGTAACCACAGCACTGTTATCGATCCTCTGGTGATTACGATAGATAGATAAATAACTGTTGATTGTAACTTCTTTGCATGCATACAACAAAAATAAATCATCAATAAATATCAAAGTTATATAAAAAAAACAAAAACAAGAGCTTAAACAAAGGAATAAACTCTCACGTTTATACATGGCGCTTTAATGATAAATCTTGACGTCAATATGAAATATTGATTCATTTTAGGTTTATTTCTAACAGACAAAAAACCTGCTTTTTGACAAGACATTGTACTTATCTATATTTTTCTTTCTTGATCATCGTTGGTCAGATTATTTTTGCATGAGACATAGCAGATTTATGGCGCAACTGGTGTATTGCTGAAGGTAACTGTGTAGTATTTTTCTTCTCTCTTTCCTTCTCTTGAAAATAGTTCGCTTAAGACTACTCTGTTATTACTACGCTCCTTCGTGGATCGATGGACTGGACACGTCACATCCGTGCACGGACGGTGTCGTCTGCATAAACATATGTCCCATTAATAATTTGACAGTTTCTCTTCTACGTCCATCCACTTTGGCTTGTAATTTCTCTTTTGTCTTCGAAGGACGTCGTCATCTTGCTACTTGTACGGAAGACGATGACCAGCAAAAAAAAAAAAAAAAAAAAAAGACAAAACAAAACAAAACAAAAAAAAATAACACTGAAATAAAAACAAGGAAAGCCATTTTGCAGATCGCATATTTTTTGCCAACGAATTGTTAAAGATCCTTCTACCGTGGTGTGTTCGGATCTGCTGATCTCAGTTTATTCATATCTATCTATCTATCTATCTATCTATCTATCTATCTATCTATCTATCTATCTATCTATCTATCTATCTATCTAATGTACTCACACATGCACACACACACACACACACATAGATATTATACATTTTATTAGACTTTACTATGCTAATCAATGTTTTCACAATACTATTCTTATTAATCAACTGACGCTGCTAGAAAAATGAAAATAGCCCGGTTGTACACTTCATTTATGAGTGTTAATAAGAATAAACCCTTTCCTTGACGCCAATAATTATAACCTTCCTACTTCACTGTGTGAAAAACCCATAAGTAGAGAATTGTGTCTTCCCAATTACGAAGTAAATTCCTCACAGACTGTTCTAAAGACATAATTAACCGAACTAAAATAAATCTCTTATCAGTGCCATTATTTTATAAAGAATTGAGCTAAATAAAACAAAAATATATCAACAATAATTTTCCCAACCGTGTCGTCGACGAGGAATTAAAACTAGCTTTAAAGAATCTTAGAAATAATAACATAAATAGCCATCCTAATATAAACAAAAAGATTTTAACTTATTCCACTGACACTAGATGCTTCGTAGCTATAAGCAAGAGGAAAAAAGCCATTACACATACAATTTGCCGGTACATATCACTTAATGATTCGAATAAATAACGTAAATTTATGATTAGTTATAAAAAATCAAAAGATATAAATTAATTAATACCATTAAGTCAGGACCTCAAAAATCAATGTAAAAACAATGTTGTTTATGAATTCTCATATCTTTTGGGATATTTCATTTTCAAAATATCAATTATTAAAAATCAGTATTAGATTTTTCATTGGCCATTGCACCTCCTCTCTTTTCACTTATCGAAACTTGGATTATCACATCATTGACAGCCAAAATACTGCTATTGATATAATACAATTAAGACTAGATAATACCAAAATACTATATAGCACTTACTGCACGTAAAGACTCAGAATACTCGAACTTATTATACAAAAGTAACAAACCGCGTTGAATAAAATATATTCGACTACAGGAGACGGTTATTCTAGAGTGTGTATAAAATAATAATAATCATACGTATGAAATATTTGATACATCTTTTCGGTGAAGTCGAGCTTTACACATGACGTCAACTGTATATCTGAATAAAATTTGAATTGTAGTGTTCTAAAAATATCAGTATAGTTTGTTATGTTTTTAGGTGATTTCACCCCAAGCAATGGAGTAAAGCCACTAGGATATAAAGGGTTACTGAGTGTGGAAGAATTAGAAAACAGAAAATTTACTAAAGAGCAAGAACAAAAGAAGAGTAATCAAGAGGACAGTAGAAAGTGATTGACATTGCATTTAAATTTTTA
>OZ010576.1:65706679-65721679 GCA_963932145.1 Acanthosepion lycidas
AAAAAGTTATTATTCTACATAATAACAATCCTTGGCTATCATTAGCAGTGAACAATTTGTGGGTTGATAGCAGGGCAGGGCCGGAATGTAACTTGTAACACACATCGCCCGTGTCGCTGCCGAAATGCGTTATCCATTGTTTAATTGTGCTCCCATTCACTGTTTCGTCTCCATAACTGCTTAGCAAGTCTTAAAGAATGCCAATCGGTAAAATCATTTCTGCATGGGAGAATTTAATAGGACATGTCTGTTTCTACCCACTTTTATGTCAGCTGACATTTTACCAAACTGCTATCTATAACATGTCTACCTGATACCAAAAATAATTATGTGTTATTGCTGGAAAGAATACAGACATATCTACAGCCATATCACCAATTTGAAAAAAATTAAAAAAGGAAAAAGAAAGATAATATTAGTAGCAGTAAATATATAAAAAAAATTACATTCATTAAACAAAATGACATTGAACATAGGAAAATGACATTGATTTAACAAACGAGCAAAAATATTCGAACATTTGATGATAAAATTAAAATTCGAAATATGACCTCTAAAGGCGGGACATGATGCAAAAAAAATCAGTTTCAAAATAGAATGTTTCTTAAAATAAAACACATGACGCCAACGGAAAAGAACTTTGCAATGAAAGCTTATGAGAAACAATGTCGTAAATTATAATCTTGAATTACTAATAAAAAATATTTATAAGAAAGCAAGAAAAATTGACTAAAATTATCTAACATCAACCCTGCACCTCCTTTATTATTCTCCCTGTCTGCATGTAGTAGGTTTGGTGCAAAAATAAGGTCGTTTTCTCACATAGTAACACATGTGAGAAAACGACATTATTTTTGCACCAAACCTAATATTAACCTATGTGTGCCGCTTACGAAATCCCCATTAATTGCCTACCTTATTTTGTATACAAATCAAAATTTTAAAACGCAGTTACACAGACGCAGTTATATAGAGAACACAGACACAACACATTCAGATACACACAGATACACACGCACACACACATACACGCACACACATATATATACATACATATATATATATATATATATATATATTGGGTTCATGCGTTTTTGTAGGCGAGTTATTTGTTAATAAAAATTGTTGTTTGTTTACGTTTTTTAATAAGAATATTATTTTATTTTCAGGTTATAAAAATGCGTGTCGATAATCATTCGCTCCGGAATAATCTTTAAAAAATGTTATTGTTGAATTGTTATGTTTTTTTATAATAAATATTGTTTAAAAAAGGGCCTGATAATTATGCACCAACCCAATATATATATATATATATATATATATATGTTGTTTCTTTCTTTGCCTGTGCGTGTATGTGTGTGGGCGCGTGGTTTTGTGTGCTCTATGTAACTGCGTCTATGTAACTGTGTTTTAAAATTTTGATTCGTATATGAAATAAGGTGGGCAATTAATGGGGATTTCGTAAGCGGCACACATAGGTTTAATACATGCAGGCGGGGAGGATAATAAAGGAGGTGAAGGCAATAACATGAGGAAATGTGTTCTGGGATATTGCCAAATCTCAAATAAAATCCTGTTACTTAAACTGAACCGGAAGCCTTTTAACATAGCAATTATTGTTGTATACGCACCGACAGCGTGGAGCACGCAGGGATAAATCGATAACAGTTACAAATCTTTGGACAACGCCAAGACCCTATGTAAATCCTAGGAAATCACATGGAAAACCTGAATGCCAGGATAGGAAAAGAATGAGAAGACGAAATAACCGGCAACTTCGGACTAGGGTCTCAAAACGAGCGCGGCGAAAGATAGACTCAGCGGTGCACAGCAAACTATAACCAATTCCCCGGTTCCAGGAGTATCGAAGACGCCTGTGGACATGGAGAAGCACACGAGGAGATTACGTAACTATCAACACAAAATTCAGAAACGCAGTTCTATACTTCAAAAAATAGCCAAGTGCCGACTGTGGAAGCAATTATCTTCCACTCGTGTGCTACATCCTAAACTGCGATACGACAGATTCCTGAAGGATCCAAGTTGCAAAGAGACAGACAAAAAAATAGTTATTCACTAATATAACCTGAACGAAACTACCAAATCAATGTTTATCGAAACACTAGGGATGAAATGCGAATATAGAAACGGATGTAAGACAAGGATGTGTCTTTTTCTCAAATTTTTCAAACTCTACAGTGATGCTATTCTAAAGGAGCCGGATATTCTATAAGGTTTTTATTATCGGTGAATGTAATCTTAATAGTATAAGATATGCCAATAACACTGTGTTCATGGCTGACACGAAAAGAAAAGTGCAGAGGGCAGTAAAAAAAAGCGAGGAAAAGGACTATCAACTGCAATAAGACAGAAAGGAAAGCCCAAGATGCAAATTACAAATTGAAAATGTCAACATCAAGCAAGTACAACATTTTAAATATGTGAGATGGGAATAAACAGAGGATGGGAAGTGCGACACCGAAATCTGAACAGGTATTGGGCTAGCGAAAGAGGCACTCCAAAAGCTCAGCAAAGTGTTGGGAAGTAGGAAATTTTCGTTAGAAACAAAGAAAAGAGTGGCTGGAAAGCAATGTGATATCTATGCTAGTCAATATCCCAACCGACGAGGAGAAAACTGAAGGTAATGTGGAAATGTGTTTCTACAAAAGGATACTGAGAATTCTATGGACGGAGCAAGTAAGGAACAGTGGTGTCTTAATGGCAAGAAAAGAACACTTATGTTCAGAACCAGGAAGTGACAGTAGAAATTTCTTGGACACATAATAAGAATGGGAGGAGGGCTTGGAAAACTTAGCCCTCACAGGGTATATTGATGGCAATAGAGATGAAGAAAACATCGAAACACTTATATGATGAGCTTGTGTGAATGGATGGTGGAGAAAAAACTGCTAAGAGCCACAAAAGATAAAAACAGTTTTTGAGAGCCATGATTATTTTGAAGGGACGGAACACACAGAAGAAGATAAAATAATAATAATCAACATTTAAAATTAATAATGGTGGACAATAATTCATCTAAAAATAACAATATTGTTGTGCTTGAGGTGTTTTCAATATTTACAATACAAATATGTTTCACGGCACTTAAATGTCCATCGATTATTTCTAAGTGAATATGTACGTCAATTCGTATGTGATATGAATGCGGGTTGACATATGAATATATGTGAATATAACCTAGCGTATGTCTTCATACGTATAATAGTGTATAAGTATATGATCATTTTTCTTTGAGAGTAACCATGCGTGTGAGTGTGAGTGCGTGAGTAATTACACCTGTATACGCTTGAATTTGCCAGTATATGTATATGAGTAACTGAATGTATAAGTATGACAGATTGTGTAAAAGAGAATGTTTTTGTGCCTGTGAGAAACTGTGTATGCTTTCCTGTATGTCCATGCACATATTTGTGTATATATGATTGAGCGCTGACAACCTAGTCTACTGATACGCCCTGTCATTCCAGATACATCAAGTAGCACTTCCGAGTCGTTGACTGCGCTTTTCAACACAACAAGCAATGACAGACAGTCTTTGCACTTGATTTTTTTTCTTTAATGCTCACTTTTTTTTTTCTAAATGACACCATCTCTACTATGTTTCTTTGTCGCATAGAAGGAATATCCTCTCTTTATCTTTCTCATTCTATTTATCTCTCAGCTCTTTCATTTTGTTCAAATCCTTATTTGATTATTTTTATTCTTTCTTTATTTCTGATTGTCTTTGCAATTCTTTCTATTCTCTTTTATTCATTTCCACTTTTTTCTTTCTTTCTTTTTTCTTTCTTTCTCCTACTTCATTTTTACTTGTCCTTCGTTTTTTTTCGACTACGTTTCGTTCTTGTTATTCATTTATTTTCTTTCTTTCTTTCTTTCTTTCTTTCTTTCTTTCTTTCAGTTTCGTTCTTTCGTTTATTTCGCTGTTACTTTTCCTTCAGTTTCTCACATACTTTTTTTGACTACGTTACTTTTGTTTGTTTGTTTTTTAATTCAAATTTTTCTTTCTTTTACTTCGCTTTTACTTTTCTTTCGCTTTTTCTTCGCCTAAATTTTTCGTCTACGTGTCGTTCTTTTTCTTTCTTTTTCTTTCTTTTAATTTCTTTTTCTTTCTTTTTCTTTCTTTAATTTCTTTTTTATTTCCGTTTCTTTTCTTCACATACTTTTTTGTCTAGTTTTCGTTCAGCTTTTTTGTTTCTTCTTTTTTTTTAATATATATTTTTAATTCTTTCCATTTTTTATCTATATATCTCGTATTTTCCTTTTTTTTTCACTAATTCTTTTTAATGAATAATTTTATTGTTTCTTACTCTTTCGTTAATGTACTCTTTTCATCGTTATTTATTTTGAGCTTCACATAAACTTATCTTTTCCCCTCCTTTAAGAAAGCTTTCTTCTGCTGCGCTTTACAGCATAGATATTCATTTGGCTTCTATTTTTCTATGTTCTTCAGCTTTTCTTTTTTGCTAAAACTTAATCATCTCACCGCCTTCTTTTATTCTCTTCGCTTGTGTCTTCCTTTTTTTCTCTTTCTCGTTTGTTTTGTTTAGTTTTCAACAATAGACATATTTACCCATAATTCCTTTCTTTCACGATAATGAGACTCAGCTCAGCCTTCTCTGGACACAGCTGAATGACCTCTATCTTGTCTGTTGCCACAACCTTTTCTCTAATTCCCTCTACATTTACTTACACATATTTGGTATTCTATGGCAGTTAATTCGACAAAGTTTGTCTCTGACATCTCAGCGTCAAGTCTTTGAGAAGCTAGTGGGAATGGGGAATGACAAGATCTTTCGATTGACAGAACAGTTTCTCGGTAATAAAAAAAAAAATAGATAAAAAAATCCAGGGTAAATAAATCTATAAATGGTAAAAAAAAGACATAAAAAGGATGTTCCTTTCTGTCGTTATCAAAAATGGTTGTAATATTTCCAGTTTAGCGCTCCGAAAGGTAAAAATGTCCCTTACTAAATATAGTTAAAAAAGAAAGAAAAAGAAGAAAAAAAAGTCTTATGGCGTCGTAAAATATAAAAATGAGTGATTTAAAAAAAATTTTTTTTTTATTTCTGAATGTAGCCAAAAAAGGCAATCAAGAATAACAGACTTCCTGAGTGGGATGATGATTTACTGGGAATAATTCGAAATCAATCTGATACTATTGTCTTATGTTTAATAATTAAGTTATGGTAATATAGAACTATGGGAAGAATAACATCATTAAATATCAGACATTTATTCAAAAAGAGTCCCTATTTAAAGTGTGTTTATTACAGTAACAAAAAAGATAAGTAAGAGCGAGTTTTTTGTTAGGCCAATAACGTTTAAAGGAAGAATAATATCCTGACATTTCGCTGTGGTATAATGATCAATAAGGTGGATTTGCAGATTATTAGTAATCGATTTGATCCTCATTGGGTGCGCCCTATACTAAAACTAAGCTATGCTTAATAAATAACCACTGGAAGAATAAAGCAATTTCCAGTTCAATTTGCAACTTAATAATAATGTTGTGTCGTCTACGTTCGCGCTTTTCCCGATAATAATGATCCCAAATTTTCCGTGATTTTAGTCTTTTGACAAATACTGAAAAGGATATCATCTGAATATTGAAAGAAGAAATGAAAAAAATATTAATTGCTGCGTAAAATAATGATATTTGTGAAAAAAAAATGACACTTTTATTTTCTAAAAATAAAAAAAATATTTTAAAGTTGCTTTTCAAAAACTAAGCAAAGTATTAGGTTGGTGCATAATCTCGTTTTCTCACATAGTAACATATGTGAGAAAACGACATTATTTTTGCACCAACCTAATATTAAGAAGCAGAAAAATTATTAGAAACAAAGAAAAGAATGCTGAACTGTTATGTAATATCGATCCTTCAATATGGCCGTGAATGCTGGATAATCTCCTCACAGATGAAAAGACTTGAGTCAACAGAAATGTGGTTCTACAGAATGATGCTGAGAATACCATGGACTGAACATGTGAGCAGCGACGAAGTTCTAGATACAATGGAAAAAAAAGACACTTATACTTAACATAAAGAAGAAACAGTTGAAATTTCTAGGGCACATAATGAGGAAAGAAGGCTTAGAAAATCTGACACTCACAGTAAAGTGAAGGTAAAGGAATAAAAGGGATATAACCTGCCTAACAAGCTTGTGTAAATGGTTAGCAGAACAGGGATTAGGAGAGATAGCAAAAAGACAAATTTTACCTCAAGATACAAAGGACAGGAAATTGTCGAGAGCTATAATCGTCCATGTCCTGAAAGGACACGGCACAAAGAAGAAGAAGAAGAAGAAGAAGAAGAAGAAGAAGAAGAAGAACAACAACAACAACAACAACAACATATAGAAACAATTTTTTACAATGTATTATTATTTCGTGGGCATCATTATCACATGCAAAACTATTCATTTCTTTTTTTTTCTCTTAATAATGAACATTTCAGCATCTCATTACTAAAATATTTCTAAGCTGTAAGCATGTTTGCTTAAAATCATTTAACCATAGATTCCTGCTGATTGGGGATTAGTAGAAGTAAACTTTAAATGCTACATAAATTAGTTTGACTAATTACAACGTAATCTCTCCTTATTGATTTATTTACAGATAACTATTATATAAATTCTATAAACATAGATATTAAAGCATGTTTTGCAAATAGATTTGTCTGCATCTATCACGCTGGCTCTTCTGTAAAGCAAAGAAATATTTACTAAGCCTTGTTAAGCTTGATATTGAAGCAGAGTTAAGATCGAATTCGCTATTAATGGGCTGCAAAACTAACTTGTTAACTATTTCTTCATGGCTAACGAAATGTGTCAGCAACAGCTGAGCGGCTACTAAAGATCAAATTTGCTTATGTTCGCACCCAAGTGTTTTGAATAAATCGCGTTGCATACAGACCTTAAACATAAAAAAGATCTCTTTAGTATCGCTATAACAAAATTAGCGATCTGAGTTCGAATTCCAGCAGACGATGTTTCTGTTCATTTCACATTATTTCTATTGGGAAAGGCATGAATCCACTTCTTCCTGAACTATGCCCCATTACTAGATGCCAAAGTGGTTCAGATGAAAATACCGGAAGAGATTTGCAATAAAAAATAAATCAAAAATCAAATTATCTTCTAACCTCGTACATCGTCGGGTTAGGCTGAAAGGTCATTCATAGAATTTCTCAAGGAAATGTGTTTACTTGAATGCGCCTATCTTCTCTCCAAGTAAAATATAGTAGGTTTTATTAGTTTTATTGGTACGAGCAATAGAACGTAAACCTTAAGCTGACCGATTGAAGAGATGCATGCACAAACTACCTCATCCAGAATTTGAACTTGATTCTGATTCCATTCACTGTCCTGTTAACCGCGAGGCCAACACTTTATCTCCGAAGAAGAAAGAAAAAAAAAACTACACAGATTATACTTTAAAAGACATAAGCCGTCAGTGAATCCATTTTATAAAAATCAGAATGTGCTGAATTATCAATAAAATGATTCACCAGACCAAAGGAACAAAACTGGGCCCAAATCCGTTGATTTGAGATTTACAAAAGAGTACCACATGTAATTATATTTTGCATATATATAGAGAGAATCAATACAAATATAAAGCTTGCCACTTAGCTGATTGGTGTTACATTCAAAATCCTGACAACCAGAGTTTCGTAGATGGGTCTTCTAGTAATCACTACGTCCAGTTGTCAGTGGGTATCAGCAGTTACCTTTTCATATTTCCCGTTTTTTTTTGTTTTTTTTTTTTTTTATATAAGCACTGTTCATTGGTGTAAGGTTGATTTCTTTCATAGTGTGCGTGCGTGTGTGTGTGTGTGTGTGTCGTGTTTATTTTTCCTTTTCTTCGTGTTGAGCATTCTTCAGTTTGGAAAATTGTATTTCATTTTTTACAGGAATAATTTTTTTAATCCTTAAATGATAAGGTAAATATTAATATATGCCTTCACGTGGATATGATTTCGTTTTTCTTGCTTGATTTATCTTAAGTACTAGTGTGTTAATTATAGAAGGTTAGGGTTATAGTTAAATTTTTATTTATTGTATGCATATGTTTACATGAATATATTCACACACACACACACACACACACATATATATATATATATATATATATATATATATATATATATGCATACACATGCACATATATGTTCAGAAGCTCGCACACAAACACAAGCATACATTGGGAATGGTATGGGAAAATTTTTAAAAAGGAAATTTTGTGTTCCAAGAACATTTTGGAAGATACCAGAGTCTTAAAGCTAATGAAATATATGAATTTCTGAATAAAGGCAAATGATAAGCAATAAGTTAACTTTTAGAAAATTTTGAAGATCAGTGATCTCGTTTGAGTGACTTATTTGAACGTAAAATGCCCGTTGAAAGTAAAGCAGTCGGTCAGTATGATAATTCACATTCTCTTGCAAATGGTATTGAAAGATCTTTCGATCGCCTTCAAACTATCAAGTGATTTGCTGAACTGATTAGTCAGCAGTTACGACATATTGAAGTTTATTATGTTTAACTGAATCAAAATCGGAATCTTTCTTATTTTATGAAATATTTGATGTAGCTAAGTGAAGTTATATAGCGATAGCTGAACAATAAATATGATTTGTTGCCATACACTTCAATACTCCAGCAGCCTTTCTCTTTGCTGGGACTTAATATCCAGTGAAAACCTCCATCGCTATTAATGACGGGAAAAATCTCAACAGCCAAAGAAAAGAAAATTAAGGAATAATAATTATACAATATTTTGTAATTTTAAGACAAACACGAATCGTTTTAATCAAACGAGGACATAATTATGTTTCATTTTTATGGAAAACCGTTACTCAATGCATAGAATTCAGTAAATTGGAATGAATTAGTAATAACAAGTATAAAGAATAAAATGAGGAATAAGAATTATAAATCCTTCCAAACATAAATAGAATTAAGATAGATAGATAGAGAGAGAGAGAGGGGGAGGGAGATGGGGAGAGAGAGGGGGAGGGAGATGGGGAGAGAGAGAATAAAATAAATCACACGAGACAAAAGAAAACGTAATTTTTTCATTTTAGTTGAAGTGATCCCCAGAGTAATCTTATTTTAATAATAATAATAATAATAATAATAATAATAATAATAATAATAACAACAACAACAAT
Organism: Acanthosepion lycidas; assembly: GCA_963932145.1. NCBI lineage: Eukaryota > Metazoa > Mollusca > Cephalopoda > Sepiida > Sepiidae > Acanthosepion > Acanthosepion lycidas. Next base: position 65,715,876 of record OZ010576.1, read on the forward strand.
AATAATAATAATAATAATAATAATAATAATAATAATTAAGGGTTATAATTTTTTTCATGTCAGTGATTTTTCTGGTTTTGATAAATGACATTTGAGCGCACATCGTCAGTCTGAACAGACTTATCAAGTAAGAAGACGTTCTAATTAGCCTTTTCTATCGTTCATTGTGTCTAAAGTTTCTGATATCATTGCCTTCACAACTCTGGTTACTCCATTAAAGCTGATTATCATTAAACAAACGTTTACATTTATTAGATATCACGGCAAAATAACATGTACAGACATTCAAACACATCACAAATATCTGCATGTATGTGCGTACATCTATGCTTACTAAATTTGGCTCATCATCATCATAATGGAAAACATTGCGCAATCATATCTATCTATCTATCTATCTATCTATCTATCTATCTATCAAAATATCAGAGATAGAGACTTTATAGATATAAACTGTGTGGACATAGGAATCAACACTGTCAGTTTTACTGTCTATATCTATAATAGATCTATCTTGGAGTCATCGTGAAGAATGTCGGAGTCACGATGGCGTAATGGCTAGCGACTCGGATTGAGGAATTGGAGAGCCGAGTTCAAATTTCAGCCGCGTTTGTTACATTTACTCAACTTGCAAATAGGTAAGAAAGGCAACCGTTCTAGGAGAAGGGCAGTCGTGAATTTGAAAGTGACAGAATAAGCTGGCTCCCCTCATGGTGAAAGAGGCATATTAGTCGATCCTAGGAGGGTAAGGGGAATCAAGAACGGTTAAAAAAAGCATATGAACGCTTCAGAATCAATAGCCATCCACCCCAATTGCGAGTTAAATATCCTCACCAGGCCATGATTAATCAAGGAGGGGGTTAATCCAATAACACTGAAAAGCATATATATATATATATATATATTGTTACGAACTTGTAGCATATAGGTGAACCACCGGTTTAAAAGAAAACGTGAGATTTTTTCTAGGTCTTCACTCAGGAATGGTAGCGACAGAAGGAAGTCAACGAAGAACAGACACAAAACGATGGATTTTAAAGTAAAACATTTATTTATAAATACAGAAACAGGTAAAGAAAGAAAATTCATTTAACAAAGAGGAAGGGGACCATGAATGAACAGAGCGATAAGCGAATACATACATATATATATATACATAAAAAAAGATCAAGCCAAGAAAATCACCTTATCTGTCAGTTGAGTTGATATTTCTGCACAAAATTCTGATTCGCCGAAGCGAGAGTTCTTATGCTGAGACAATATTTTGGTCGGCCAGCAATTTTCGTGGGTTCATTTTCTTTTTGAAATGTTCGGGGTCCACAGCACCTCGTACAGGCGTTTCGATGGTCGATTCAGTTTCGTAGCAGTCCTTTCATCTGTAGTCGACAGACTTTGCTGTCTTCTTCATTTCAGGGGGCAGTCCATTTGGAATCGGGACGGTTCGACCAGCGATGTTCATCTGCCACTGGTCAGACGGAAACTGAAAATGCTTTTTTAGATTTTTGCTGTCCCCCAAAACAGTCATGTGGATTCTCTTCGTCCTTGACCGCGTAAGCAGGAGGATGGGGCGCAAACCACGAAGTGTTTGTGTGATGGCCAAAAAATACACGCTTAGTAGGGTCTGATCACGTGAATCACAGTAGGAGAGCCTGATGGTGCCTAGAATTCAGTTATGGTCAACTGCCTGATGGCCGCGGGAATTTGGAACCAGCTCATTCTCGCGTCGGGTCGCTTCAAAGTTCACGGGCCCGTGGCTTGTGGGTGGAAGAGTAGGTAAAGAGGGGAACAATTTGTGAAGAGAAGAGGAGAGTATGGCTGATCATGGAACATATTCGTTCGCAAGTTGAAAGCATTGGATTTTATCTATTTTCATTTAATAATTTACTTTTTTTATATCTAATTTTCGACTAGAATTTGGGATTTTTCTTTGGGGGGTGCTTTTTAGCCTTACGCCTATATGGTTAATGAAATCGTAGGTACCTCACACCTCCCTACAAAAAAGAAGAAAAATGCCATCAATAGCAGTTTTCTAAAGAGAAAAAAGGGTTTTCGTCCCCGTTTGATCCTCAAAAGCTTACAGATCAGATACGGGATACGGTGTTAGCACACACGTTGTCGACGCCTCTTATGTGCTGGATAGTCAGATCGTGTCCTTGTAACGCTAAACTCCTGCACAGTAGTCGTCTGTTCTTATTCTTCATTTTCCTTAGGAAGGTTAGTGGGTTATGGTTAGTATATACTAAAGTAGGCTGACTGGACTTCGAAATGTTGTAGGCTTAACAAAAGGGCAAGAGTTTTTTCTTTTTCTACTGTAGAGTATTTTTTACTGGTGACTGTTAAATTTTTTCTGAGAAATAACTAACAGGATGTTCGATACTATTTGTATCAGTCTGTAGTAATACAGCGCCAATGCCATGGTCACTTGCATCTACAGGTAATCTGAATGGTGGGGTAAATTCAGGAGCTTTGAGGACAGGGTCTGAGCACAACAAGGCTTTTATTTGATCAAAGGATCTCTGACAGTCAGGCCTTTTACGCTGGTTGAAGCTTAACTACTTAACTATAGTTTGTATTTTTGCCTTGATTGGAGCCTATTTTATATCTAACTAATTTTCGACTAGAATTTGGGATTTTTCTTTGGGAGTGCTTTTTAGCCTTACGCCTATATGGTTAATGAAATCGTGGGTACGTCACAATATACATTTGCATGCACACACATAAAGAAGTAAGATGAATAAATCAATCAAAATATATATACATGTGTATATATAACAGAAAGAGAGAGATATTTAATAACAGATTTGTTTATTTTTAAGTAAAAACAGTTCCTTTCTACGATTTCAAAATGAACAACGAATTGTTCTATTGCAAGCGTTAATCCAATTCCAATTATATTTCGAACACAAATTTTAAATTCACTTGTTTTTAATGTTTTATATATTCAGTCAATTTCGTTTTTCTTACATGTCGAAACTTAATTCGAGTTTGTCGTCAAATTTTGAAATTAAACCTGAAAGCTAATAAGATCTTTATAATATTAGATGATGAAGAAGAAACGCTAGTAATTAAAAGAGAATCTCCGAGAAAAAACATTTCTGCCATGAAAATTGTTTAAATGCAGAAATAAAAGACTGAGAAGCAAAAAAAAAAAAAAAATATTGCCTGCATAAAAAATATTTTCATTTCGGAAGCTTCTGTAATGTTCTATATATTTGTATCTTTCGTTGATCCTAACTCACCTAATCGTTTTCAAGTGATGATAATCGGGTTCTTCTCCCTCGTGTTTTTCAAAGTACCATAATCGACAACTGTTAGTCATCCAGTTGTGGTCATGATTTCGAGGGACATGTCACTAGCCTTTAAACGCTTAATAAGTTGTAGAGAATATTATTTATACGTGTACAGGAAATAAGTAAAGGTCTGTAATATACAAAAATAATTTTGATTAAAAGAGAGAAAAATATATTTTAAAAAGTGAAAGAAAAAAGGCAGAAAGAGAACAAAAAAAAAGGAAAAGCGTAAGCAAAGAAAAAGAAACAAAAAAGATCAGAAAGGAGAAAAAGGAAACAAACAAAACTGGATGAAAAAAGAAAAATAAAGAAAAAAGAGGATAAATAAAGAAGGAAAGAAAAATATAAGAAATTTTTATCGGAACTTTCGGCATTGAAAGTCACAAAGGCGTCACCCTGTTGGTTGCACTCTATTGTAGAGTAAAATACAGATGAACATGTCACCACTGGGTAATTACCCAATACATCGTAGTTTTCGTCAAGTCTCGTTTCGTCGGTGATGGATTGAGTCTGGTTGCAGCAAAAGAGATAAGGAGAGAAAGAGAGAAAGACAAAAAACACAAGAATGAAAACGAGGCTGCCTGTCTTTGTTGATGAAGACAGATGTTGCCCCGGAGAGGATAAGGATTATGCTGATCATCATCATCATCATCATCATCGTCAACAGCAACAACAACATTAGACAATGATGATTTTTGAATAAAGATGTGCATTATCAATTCTTTTTGCGATTTAGAATTTATCAATCTTTCCTGAAATCTCCACGGAACCATTTTTAATGTGTTCCCATTACACTACAATTTAGTTGTGTGCAAAAGTTTCCAGGACTTTTTTTAAAACTGGAAATTAGTTAATTAGTAATAACTAGATTTTATTAACGCAGCATTTCGCCGAGAGAGGGCACCCCCAACTCCTTTGACTTTATCAGATTAAAATGAATGATAAGCAAAGTTAATTCATTTACTTTATTTATGATGTTGACTTCATTGTCCACTTTTATATTTGCATAAGCTCTGTCCATGATATTGACCACTTTAGCCCACAAATATATCATAACTAAAAATTATATATATATATATATATATATATATATATATATATATATATATATATATATATGTATGTATGTATGTATGTATGTATATGTGTGTGTGTGTGTGTGTGTGTGTGTGTATTAATAATCAGAATATTTTTTTACTTTCTTCGAGATTACGCCAATGTTCCGGATGTTTCCGAATTCTATCTTGATAAAATGATTCCAGTTGTCCAAACTGGAATCATTTTATCAAGATGGGATCCGGTATTTTTGCAATGAGACCGTGGATATCGGAGATATCTTAAGTCTTTACTAAATAAGGAAATGCTGCTGCATTGATCGACATGGTTTCACGCGAGGAATATTTTTCCATATTAATTCAATTATGTTTTGTTTTTTTCAACAAAGCAACGTGTGGTCGAGTATTGTATGACTTTACAGGTTCCCTTTTCTATTAATCCTATAATGGAACGCTCTCTAGTAACAGTTTCACTTGGTTTCAGTAATGTGTATATATATATATATATATATATATATATATATATATATATATATATATATATATATAAAAGAAAGAGGTTGTAGTGGTTCCAACGAGAGAAAAGTATGTATATTAAAAAGAAGAGAAGAGAGGTGCTGTAAACGTTTTTGGTTGTAATGTGGATTTATTTAGAAAAAATATTATGTTTTGTTTTACATAATTTTACTACACGTGTTTCTGGTCTCGTGACCGTCTTCAGGTAAAAGCGGAGATTTCCACATATTATTAAAAATAATTAATTTTTTCTTTTGTTTTTCAAGTTAAATATTCTCGATGTGAGACATTTTCTGTGTTAGTAATCCGAATTTCTTTCTTATATATATCCCTTTAAACGTTATTTTCAGTGGATACTCATATTTGAGTAGATGTTCCGCTTACTTATTACACATCCACTAAAAATAACGTTTAAAGTGATAAAAAATATGTCGGATTAATAAATAAAAATCTATTACGACTTTAGAAATTCTCTCTCTCTCTCTCTCTCTCTCTCTCTATATATATATATATATATATATATATATATATATATATATATATATCATAGAGGGAGAAAAATTATATTTTCCAAAAATGCTAGGTATTGCTGTTGATAATGCTGACTGTCTTGAATTCACACATAGTTTTCTACTTTTCGTATTAATGTATTGAATACACTTTTAATCTTCAATGACAATCATCCTTACAGAAAAAAAATTCCTCATGAAATATTTTTTCTTTTCTTTTTAAGAAGTAAAATGCAATTGGTGAGACATTGTCCATTTCTTCGCGTTGACAGTTTACGAGGAACCAGGTTTCCTGCTCTTATAAACTTGCCCACACTTTGCAAACGTCTTACAATTATTGAGTGATCGATAATGTCTTTTTCAACCAATTCCAACGTTGATTGAGTGGGGTCATCATTCAAAAAGTGATTGCAAGTCATAATTTCAGAATTCTT
>OZ010576.1:65726679-65739179 GCA_963932145.1 Acanthosepion lycidas
AATCAACACTTGTATATCTTAAATATATATATCAGGTTGATGCAAAAATAATAAAACGTAATAATGTCGTTTTTTGACGTATTTTTAACGTCAAAAAACGACATTATTACGTCATTATTTTTGCACCAACCTAATATATATATATATTATATGTTATATATATGTATGTATGTGTGTGTGTGTGTGTGTGTGTGTGTGTATTGACAGAAATGTTTCATGAAAATAGATTTGTTTAAAAATAATTTTGACCATTTAAGGCTTCATCAGATCCGAAAGCGAAAGAATGAAATGCATGTATGTGTATTTGTGCGTATGCTTAATCTTAATACTTTTTCCCTAAGCTGCCATTTTTTACGATTAAAGAAGAAAGGAAATGAGTGACTTTTAAAAAAATCGTCAATATTTATTCTGCTATCTTTACTCTTAGTTCGAGTTGAAAGTTGTTAATGTATTTTCCCAGTTTGTTTTGTATCGAAAATACTTATAATAATAATAATAATATATATATATATATATATATATATATATATATAAGAATAATTAATCATTAAAATATATAATTGTAGAAATAAAAATAAAAATAAAGTTATAAATATAGAAATAGAAAGAAGAGAAGTAAAAAGGGGACATAATAGTAAATTGTAAAAAAGTATATACTTATGGAGAAGAAAAAGTATATACTTATGGAGAAGAAATAAAATAAAATATAAAAATGAAGTTAATTACCGAAGAGTAACAATAACAAAACAAAGACAGGATAAGATAAAGTAACTCTGTTAGATTAATTAGATTAACCTGAATCGAAATATTTTAAATAAAAGTTTTTTCTGTGAATGTATGTGGTCATAAGTTCACTTAGTTTGTTCATCAAATTGGGGTTTTCATTGTGTTTAAGGATATGTTTTTCCAGGAGGAACAAGTTACATTTATCTCCCTTGCCACTAAAAGCTACTAATGGGATGTAGTTATCCATATTTTCCCCAAAATATATAGAGAGTGCAGTATTGTTGGAATATTGACTATTTGTAAGTGTTATTTTGTGTTGGTAATATCGGGATTTCCAGTGTTTTGTAGTGGAGCCAAACTAAAATTTATTTTTGCCATTATCTTTAATACTAGCTTTATATACATGCTTTTAAATATACATTTGGAATTCAGTGGGCAGGTCTTGTTTTTTGTTTTTTTGTTTTTTTTTTTGCTGCAGCTACAAGTTTTTTTTTTATTGTTATTGTCATAGAGGTTGTTTATATTCTTGTTTAATACTATATAATTATGATGCGATATTATATTGTTCAGTGTTTTTTGTACAGCTGTAGATAACTTTAATGTTGTTTTTGTTGAAAACATTTTTCTGTATTAGGGTATACCTGAAATCTTTATGGATTAAATTGATAAAAATTTTACCGATGTTAGTTTTGACATTGAGGTTAAACGGTGGGTTAAACAAAATTATGTCACGTTTTCTATGCTTATGTCTATTGTTATTTGTCTTGTTTTTATCTAAGTTTGTGTTTACTTTTTTCTATGGCATCTACATATTTGGTTTTGTGCTTGTCAAAAATATCTTTATTGCTAGAGTTAGTTGAATACGTAAATTGTACTGATTTGTGTAAATTATTTAAATTCTAGGGTGATTTCTAGTGTCCTTGCTAATGTATCTATGGTTGTACAATATTTTAGTGTAAGGTTTATATATTCTCTTGTATAGATCAAAAGTAACATCCAGTAAGTTGATCACCTTGGCGTTGATGTCAGTAATAACACCTGATCCATGATCTCTGTAGAATATGGTTAACTTTTTTCTAGGTCGGTCTGTTTGTTGTGGGTTGGTATTACGCCGGAGGATAATCCCGTTATCCCTATAAAGACCAATGTTTTCGACATCAAATATGTATATGTGTCTCCACCAATTCAAAAGCTTCTGCAGTGTCAAACGTACCCCCATCGCTACAAAACAGTTCGGGTTATTTTTTTTTTTTTTTTGATCCACGTGAAACCATTATGAAATAAAATGGATTTCTGGGCTTGTTTAATGATGTTAACTTCCTGGTTATTGATGATGCAATCATTTTTTCCAGGTTTATAGTCGCCGTTATTAGACGAGTAAAAATTGTAGATATCAAATTGCATAAAGGTGAATTCATTTTTCTTTTTTGCTTTAGACAACCAGTTAACAGCATCCAGCTGTGCTGTTCTCCTGCTTGATTCCCTATTGCTTTCCTGGTATAGCTGCAGGCTCGTTCGACTATTACCTTGCTAATTTTACCAATGTTGTTTTTAGAAGGATTTAGTAGTCGGAACTGTGGATTATTAGGGATATTTTCCTTATGGACCTTCACTGTAATTAAGGCTTTTTGTTTATGCAGTTTTTGCACTCTATTGTCAATTTTGAGTTCGTTATTTATTATTATAGCTTCACTATTGATATGACTTTCCCATTCTACCGAGGCTTACTTATATATCATGTTGATCTCTTTGCAGAAATCCGTGTGGTAATTGCCAACGTTAATGCAATAATAATTGCCCGACTTTTATCAGACTTGATGATAATTTTGTCGGTTTTGCGGATTTTGGCAATATCTTTTTTCATATTCTTCTGCAAATTGTTATTGGTGATAGCGTATTTTATCTTATTTAACACAGAGAATAGGTCATTTTCAAATCCAAGGTCATCACTAGGTGGTGTTTTCCAAAAGTTTCATATTCATTGCAGTTTTCTTTTTTGTTTATGGTGAAGAGTAGCTTCCACCTCATTCTGTTAACGGCACTCTCTATTTGTACAATAGATTCAGGTCAGTCTGGTAATAAAAATCTATAAATATTTATTAATATATACTTTATAGCTCTGTATTACTAAATTGAGCACTATTGTGTTAACACCAAAAATTAAATAAAATATTTATTTGCAAATTTAAATAGGCGCGTGATTGCATGCATGTATAGTTGCTTGTATCTATCTATCTATCTATCTATCTATCTATATATATATATATATATATATATATATATATATATATATATATATATATAATTAGAAAGAGAGAGGGAGCTTGCTGACGACGCATGCCATATAGACTGCAATTTGACCTTAGTGTCTAGGGAGAGAGTGTCCGAAACGGTGGAACCGAGTTATATGAATTCGTAAATTTGATGGCGGAAGGTTGTTCAACGCCTTGTCCAATCAGGTTATTCTTCTTCAGACTAATGGTCGACCTCATTTTTGCTTCAAGGACGTTTGCAATAGGGGCATGAGGGCGATGGACCTGGACGTCGATAAGTGGGGAGACGACGCTGGAACGAGAAGAAATGGAAATCGAGGAAAAGTGGACTCTACCGGAAGAAAATATCAGCGGAGTAAGGCATTCGCTGCAATCGAAACTGTCACTCCCATGTGGGCTGTACAACCATAAGAAATGCTGCGTCGCCATCAGCAGCTGTGGTAGAAATCTTCGCTGACAGAAGATTCATGGTCACTAGAGACCGACAAATGCCACAATATTATACATCTATCTATCTATCTATCTATCTATCTATCTATCTATCTATCTATCTATCTATCTATCTACACACACACACATATATATATATATATATATATATATATATACCACAATGTTATTCATCTATCTATCTATCTATCTATCTATATATATATATATATATATATATGAATAACATTGTGGTATATATATATATATATATATATATATATACACCACAATGTTATTAATCTATATATATATATATATATATATATATATATATATGAATAACATTGTGGTATATATATATATATATATATATAAATCATGTCTCCCCAAACCACTATAATACCACTAAAACCCAAGGGGGTTACTGAGTGTTAGAGAATATGGAGAGGAGGCAATAACATAATAGGAATTAAAAAGATATCAGATAACGATTGACATTACATTTAATTTTTTAAAGATAAAAGTTGACTGGGAAGCAAAAGAACCGAATAGAATTCCACAAGCGAGAAGTGCGAGAGAAAAAAAAAACTATTCGCATATAACGTACGGTAACATCAGGCCATTTCAACTCTAAAATGATGAAACCCTAACCGCCAACTTAGTACTGTGCTTAAATTCTTAAAGTCTTGGTACCCTAGAGGAACGTTCATCAGAACAATTACCATGAAAATATATATATATATATGTGTGTGTGTGTGTGTGTGTGTGTGTGTGTGTAAAAGTTGAAACTCTGGTCAACACCGAGCAGTGATTGTCTGTTACAGCCTTGAACACAATATTCATGGCCTGAAAATTCCATTGAAGCATGAAACAAGATGAAGCCTGACGACTGCGTCTAGCATAAACAGCCTGTTGCCTCTGAGTGTTGACTTCAATGTATACATATATGACTCCATCGATAAAAAAAAACGCATCACAAACAACTTTTAATCATTCGATTAGTCGCTGTTATTCGTATATATAGGTTTGTACATAATATCTTCTAGTAAATTTTAAATAAAAATCATTTTCCATGTTCGAATTTACAGATAAAAGAGAATAAATGGCTAAAATTATAGCTCATTTTTTAAATTAAGTGAATCTTTTTTCCATAGGTAACGACCAAAAGCCAGTAATAAACATTTTGTAAGAAATAATTAACTGCTTTGTTATTAATAAAGTCAAGAAATCATTTTTGTTTCTTTCTTTACCAAACGTATATTTTCTTTTGTAAAGACATTTGTTATCTTCTTTTTTTACTGGACACCTATTGACTGTCATAAAAATTTATACTCTTTCTGCGACCGACTGTCATATATTCTCAAAGATAAAAATTGTCATATAGTTCATACTTGTAATATGCTTTATAAATAATCAGAGTATTAGCCAGCAGCAGTGGGGGTAGAAAACAGAAACAAATAAGTATACGAAAAGTTAATGGTTTACAAAATAAATGAAAAAATATGCTTCTGCGATTCCTTTCAAATGCAGTTTTTAGTTTTGTTGGCGTCCATCTTTATCGACATCTGCCGCCAGTTGAGAACGCATGCGCAACGGATTTAATTACAAGTGGCTGGCTCGCTTTGATCAGGTCGGGAGTTAAGCGTTCGAATTTAGGGGCTCAAGAAAATTGCTGACTAGACTTTGAAACGGTTCACAACCCAGTCAGACAATAAATGCTATATAATGCCACAGAAAACGAAGAGAAAAAAGTTAAAAGACAAAAGAACTATAAACCTTAAGAGATGACAGACAAAATTTCCCGAAAAACGATAAGAGGGACAAAGGATAAAAGCTAAAAGAAAACAATAAAATTTCAGTTCATTCAACTGCGTTATGTTTTTTTGGTGCGCTGAGTTTTATTTTCAACAACTCTTTGTTTTTTGTCATAAAGAATATCCACATACATAACTTAATCTTCAATTTCAATCGTCTCTTCAGAAGTGGTTCATTTGAATATGAATGGATTGGACTAGTTTGGCTCAGAAAATATCGTTAAAAAATCTTTAGAATATTCATTACAGGCGTTCACTACTCAAATTCTTGGAAACTTTCTCATACACACACACGCACACGCACACGCACACACGCACACTCACGGATATTACCTTGCTATAATTTATTTTCTTTCATCTTTCACTTGGTCATAACCATTCCCCAATTCAGTTTCTTTTATTTTTCTATTTTTACTTAATCAATTGTTTCATTTTTTTAATATTTTGCTCCTTTCTTTTTATCTAGATATGATGATAGCAGGTCGACAGTAATCGGAATCATAGTCTGAATTCCACGATCCTTTCCTTAGCTGCATAGTATGCGCTTCGCTAGGGTTTGTCCTTCACCTAGACTGGTTGCCAACCATGGTTACAGAACCCAAACTGTCCTAATACTTACCCATAGTTGGAGGTTCTGAATTCAGAAATGTCAATCTTCTAGACCGGTTGTCACCCAAGGCTATAGGACACAATCTGTCCTGCTATTTACTCATACCTGGCGGTAGGGGAGAAGCACTGAATTCATACCTTTCCCAACGGTATTTGCATGTATGTAAATGTAATGAACTCGACTGGAATTAGAACTTGGCCTTTTGATTTCTCAACCCAACCTATTACTGCAACGTGCCTGCATGATATTAAAATTTACCGAATACAAGTCTTGGGCACTACTCATGGCGGTTAGTATTAAATGGTATGATGAATGTTGTGTGTAATATGAAGGAAAGCGGGGTGATAAGAAGATTAAGAAAATAAAGAAGATACATAACGATTGTCCCTTGACATGAAAGGTTAAGATTGTCGTGTACAGAAAAGCAAGAGTTTATTCCACAAAATGGTACGTCTTGGAAAAATACTGTCTGATTAGAACTTTCTTCTTAGATTTAGAACACAGAGAAAATTAAGATGATTTGACTCTGTGGAAGTCGTATGCCATGTCCTAGCTGTAAAGGTCTGAACTAGTGGAACTAAAGAATGGAGCGCTCATCTAAACATTTGCCATGGAAATAACGATAGAGGAACAATAAGCTTTACTATGTTGTGTGTGGGGGAAACAAGTTTACAGATGTAGACGATTTTGAATTGAGGAACTGAACAGAGAGGGCAGTAATATTCCATTTTTGATAGTTTTATTTAACTCTTGTAAAGATAAAACATACCTGAAAAAGTCAAATACTTTCTGGAGTGATAGAGTGAGCCGACTAGTTTCCCAGCATCTTTAGCAACGGATAGTTAGTGATGGCTAAGCAAACTCATCTTGAAAACCGTTGGTAGTTCGTTCAATTCTCATTGGGATTTCGCTGTTGTGGTCTTTTGCCAGACTAGACTAACCTTTAGTAAATTTCTCCCTTTACTTATTTCTTTTATAATATATTCCTTTTCTTCTTCTTCTTCTTCTTCTTCACATTTTCCATTTGTTTTCGTTGTTTCTAGGTTTTTGTAATTTCGCCTTTTTCTTTTTTCCGCCATTTTCTCTTTCCAGCCTTTTCTAATTTTATGCATGTTCTTTTTGCTTTAAATTATTTTTTTTTCAATTTTCTTTGTTACCTTTTATTCATTTTTGTCTCTTCACCTGTGATTTTTCTTTTTTATTCCTTCCTTTTTAATCTTAACATTTTTTACACTTCACCTTCTTCTTTGTTTATCCTTTCTTATAATTTTGCCTTTCCTTTGCCTTCTGTCCTTAAACATTCCATTTTTATCATTCGTCTTTTGTTTTCACACTTTTTAATCATTCTTTTATCTCTCTATTTCCCATTTTTAAAACCTGCCATTCCTTCAACTTTATCTTTTTATTTCGTCTTTCTTTTCATTTACTCTCTTCTTCATTATCTTCCACTCGATTTCTCTCTCTCTCCCTCTCCCCCCTCTCTCTCTATTTTGTTTCTTGCTCTTTTCTCTTTATTCTTTTTCCATCTGTTCTTTTTTTCAGGAAACTTTGCAACAGATTCCGACCCGGCTCACGGCCATAACAGAAAAAATTTCGCCAAGTCATCTTGAAACATGAACGCCCATGAACAACGCCGAGTCGTAAGTTGACGTCCTTGTCAAGCCAACTCGAAGATTGAAGACTTCCTTTGTCTTACCCTGGGTGATTTATGTAAGTGATTTATCTTGATCTTGCGACTGTTACGTTGACAAATCTAACACTGTCTCAATTTTTTTTTTCTGCGGCTGCCAAAATATTTTTCCATAATTCCCTTCACTAAAGAGGGACATCTTCACTATCATCATCATTATCACTCCAGTCACAATTATTATTGTCCTTGCTCTTATTTATTACATGTTTCATTTTTAAAACGCAAATGTTATCAACATTTCTTATAAATAATTCGTTGGAAAACTTTTTTGGCTCGATTTGAAAAAGTGTATTTATGCTACTTTGCCAATTTTGAAAGAAGACTAGATTAATTGAGCACACTTCAATGAACGAACTAACGTTGAATGATTTCCAGCAAGACTGCTTTGACATTCATAAATTTAATTTAAATTCATCATCTTACTGGAGTATATTTTTCCGCCATGAAATGCCATAGCACGTATCTATATTACAATGTTCTGATTTATCTTTGTGCCTTTGTTAGAGTAACATAGCGAAAACGAAAGATCATAGCGAAAACGGAAGATCATAGCGAAAACGGAAGATCATAGCGAAAAGGTTGTTCGGGCAATACTGTTTAAATGTTCTAACTTGAACAATAAACCAATCTCGACATCTATTTGAATTATTTCACTAGTATCATTATTTTATGAAAAAAAATTATTCATTTAACTTATTTTTATTTTCCTCTTCATTCGTGAATATTTATACACTTTATAAAAAAATATGTCTCAATTTTAAATACGTCTGTTCAAAAATCCTTTAACACCTGCTGATTAGGAATTAATAGTAGAAACGAGGTTAACATTAAATTTAAATGTAGTTGGAGTTTGGCCAATTACAGAGTAGCAACTGATTATATAAATTTTATAAACAAAAATTGACTGAACACCAATTTTAAGGGCTAATTCCAGTGGCCTTTAAGCGTTTTTTTCATAAAGCTTTAATAGAAAAACTTAAAGACTAAAAAAGCTTTCATTGACATCCATCATATAATAAGATATATTTTAATTATATAATAATAAATAATGTTCAAATGATTGCTTACATGATTTAATTTTATTTTTAAATATAGCATCTCAAACAGAAAATAAGAGAATAAAAAACAAGTCCAATTGGTAAATACATTCCTGTGAAGAGAATCAATTGCTACAGTCTCACACTTAATTGTGTATAGCAGAAGAAAGGATATTAGCTACTTAATGTGTGAGCCGCACAACTTTATCAAAATTCTGGACATTAACAAATAGTTCATAGGCGGTTTGATTATCTCCCTTTAAGACTTCTAGAAAAAAAATATGAATATAACAAATCGTTGCGAGGTGATCGATAATCATGGAACACAAGCTAATGATTAAATTTGAATGAAATATGAGTTCAACTGTAATTTCGTTAGTTTGCTTGTTTTATTTTACGGCATATCAAACTCTATCTCATAGCTGTTAATTTTTTTTTCAAAAATGTATTGCTGGTAATCATTTTTACAAAGAATTTCTGGTATTAAAACCTAATTTTACACTTTCATAGTGTTTTGACATCAGTTGATGGGTTAACTATTTGCCAATAGCTGGGACCCTAAGATGGTGGACATGGGAACACCAGCAATTATGTGGTGGTTCCACGCTTCTCAAAAACCTCCTGACCAGAGGTCTTGCTGTTGGACGTACTTTATGGTCTTACCCAGGACGCGGATGTAGTTTATCGTCATACCCAGGACGGCTGTAATTTCGGATATTACTCATATATATATATATATATATATATATATATATATATATATATATATATATATATATATATATATATGTATGTATGTATATATAGGGTAACAATCAAAATAAATAAGCCGCCTAGGTTATAATCAGCTTTAATTGCTATTAAGAAGCTGTAAGTATTCGACAATGTACTTTCAGGAGTAAATGTCTGTGTTTATTCAGGGCTTTAATGCTAGTTGTATCATGTACTTGAATGCAATACGACGGTGGGGGGGGATACCGGGTTTGGAAATAAGGCATCCAAAAATTATGAGCCACCTGAGACGAAATTCTCGTGCAAGTGAGTTTGTTCGAAGACCAGTTGTTACGAGAAACAATCCCAAATGTAAAATTCTGTACTGCGGATTTAATTGTTTATTCCAGATATAGAAGATGGCGAAATGTTCCAACATAATGGACACTTTGTATTACATCACATGTAGCAAAGAAGTTTCTTACTGATGAAGTATTTGCAATGTTATAAAACTGACCCGCCCAAAGATCTGAGCTAACATAATCTAACTTATGTGGGAAGAGTTAAAACATGGGCTATAACAGAAAGAACTTATAAGAGTGAAGTGTTTGCCATTAACAGGAATCGTAGAACTTTCCTGATGGAACCATTTTTAAGATGCATTCTTCCAATCTATGTCAATGTCAATGGGAGCCATACTAAGTACAGATTAGATTTATGTTCATGAATATGAAAATAAATTTGTTATGCAATTTTAGTCTTTCATCAATGAAACCAGTTAATTCCACGTTTCCACCTCATAACTTTTTAAAACCACATGTGCAGTATCACAATGTATTCAGTGTCACGATGTGTATTTTTCACGTTCATGTGAATGCAAAATAACATACATTAGAATCCTGAGTCACCACAGATAGTACCTCTTGAAACTACATTGTCCAATATCTAAAACTTTTAAGTAAAAATTAAGTAAATTATTGATTACCACCACTTTATATATATATATATATATATATATATATATATATATATATATATATATATATATATATAGATAGATAGATAGATAGATAGATAGATAGATAGATAGATATTCTGTTTTACAGGGGCGGACACATATTATCTATGAAATCTCTCGGACATTCAGGGCGGTAAATGTTAATACTGTTTATGATAAACAGAGCATTTACTTAAATATTTGTATCTATAAAATATTGCATAAACAGAAAATATATTACAATAATTATCGAACTTAGTCCATTTCATTATATATATATATATATATATATATATATATATATATATAGATAGATAGATAGATAGATAGATAGATATAGATATATAGTCATCCACTGAACGACTGTTTCGCAGCTCATCTGTGTGGCTATCAACGCCCGGCTGGGAGAAGGGCGAACTTTTGTGTATTTATTTTTTCATAAACACACCAGTGACTGGGACAACTCAATCCAGTTTGGGGAGTCTTGCATTATCAGCAGTAATAGTGACATATATCTATCTATCTATCTATCTATCTATCTATCTATCTATATATATATATATATATATATATATATATATATATATATATATATCACAGGTCCACTCTAATTTCAGCCTCATGTCACATCTAAGACCAACACTCCCTGAATGTAGGCTAATGCAAATTCTTCTGTGGAGAGAACTAAAACCTAAACTTTATAAACACGACTATGAAGTCAATATTTTACATAAGTTTTTTTTTCTGTTAATAGCACATAAATATGAAATAACAAAATCTTTAATTTATTCATCTTATATTTTCTGTATCTGTTCACATGTGTAATATACGATAAACATATTGGCATCTGCTTACTGAGAATAGTGGGTGAGAATATTGACGTATTTGTTGAATAAATCTAATCTGTTTTCTCACAGCTTACTAAGCTTGACGTAGTCTATTCCCAGACTTCCTGTACAAAAATGTGGATTCAAGTTGATATTTTTTTAAGTTTGATTTAGTTTGACACAAAGCACATTCATTTAATCACTCACTCATATTATTTTTATTTGTGTGTGTTTTAATAACTGCGGCATCGAATACATCAAAATGAAGTAATCGATCCCGGCTTACATACTTATATATCACTGATCCTGACATGCGCATCTGTCACCAAATAGTAGCAGTAATTCTTACTACAACACACTGGTCATATTGATTTGGCGCAACACTATATATATATATATATATATATATATATATATATATATATATATATATATATATATATATATATATATATATATATATGTATCGCCAAAATTCTGCTCGCCTTGTTTAAATTACATAATTTTACGAACATATATATATATATATATATATATATATATATATATATATATGTGTGTGTGTGTGTGTGTGTGTGTGTGTGTATGTATTTATCAGAGTCTGAAGATTTATTTGCTTAAAGATAACGACATCAATCGGTGCAGTTAGGATGAAAGTTGTTTCGTTCTCCATAGATGTAAACTAAAGTAAATTAATATGAAATGTTGAAGCTTCTATATTAATAACCGTGTTGCAAGTTTCAAGCAAAATGGATCCTAAGGCTGATCAAACGTATACAGACTGCAAATATTATACAAACGTATAATAACTTCAAAGCTTGAAAAGTGCAAAACAATCTGGGAAATTGTAAATATTATCCATAAGTACGACCGTCCTGTGAAGAAATCTGTTAAAGATCTTGTGCTAACTCCGGAGCATGTCCGACGTAGGTAAGTTATGGAGTATATGTCTCAGATCTGTGTCCTGTTCAAAGACAGAAGTTATAAAAAAAACATGACTTTGTAATGTGTGAAAATTTTAAATGTTTTGACACGAGGAAATATCGAAATGCACAATATTTCGAGTTCTAAGTCAAATGGAAGAACATGTGAAACCGATTACTTGACCTCGTTTAAATAACATTACTAAGAAAAATATCGAAAGAAATAACATGTCAATCCATGAAGAACGATTTTTCAGCAAGACTTTTCATCGATTACCCTGGAAAGTGAAGACAGATGTAACAAATGGATAACTATTGGCAGAAAAACAATACAGCTGTCCTACATGGCTCTTTCCTCGATCCTGCCCTTTTCTTGTTTTTTAATGACCTGCATAGGAACATTCTCAGATCATTAGTAAACATTAACTCAGATGATCACAGTCTACGTAGTGTGGTGTAT
>OZ010576.1:65744179-65769179 GCA_963932145.1 Acanthosepion lycidas
ATCACTAGGAGGAGAACATGACTAAAGACTGTGTGTACGCTATCCCGTGCAGCTACTGAAAGAAATATAAAGGAGAGACAAGCCACTCCCTCAAGGTAAGGCTTCAAGAACACCAGAAAGCTGTAACACGACGGGAAATGGAAAAACGAGGCGTGGCTGACCACATATGGAGAGAGAAGGGAGATCACCACCGTCTGTGGGATCAGGTTGAGATCATAGACAAGGAACACCATTGAAAAATTCGTAAACTTAAGGAATCAGCACATATGCTAGACCACAAAAATCTCCTGAGGCGACCAAGGATAGAAATAAATACAATATGGGAACCAGTAATAAGGAGTGCCAGAGAATAGCGATAATAACAACAAAATTGCAATATGAGCACTGGTAAAAATGGTTGCTGAAGATATTAGGTTTATAATACCGAGAAATTCATTCCCAGATCTCCTTAAGGACACATGGCACAGTGGATAAAGGCATTGGTTAGATCCAGTGACAGGACCCAAAGAGTGTAAGTTCAATACACGGTTAAGGCAGTGGAGAACTTTCAGAGGGAAAATTAACAGGAGATAACTGATAACTGACATGCATTAAATATGGCAAGTGGAACTAGAACAGTCTACCCTAGTGGGCGAAAAAAAGGGTTCAGTTCGACATTCCAACCACCTGAAGAAGGCCGGGGCGTACAACGGCCGAAACGTTGTAATAGATGTAATATTAGTTTATTACTTTAAAACGATATGAGGACAATAGTCCGAATAATGTAAATAATGTACTTTTTCGTAGAGTTTCTAAAAAGATATGTCCCTGCCAATAGTAATGGACAAGCAAGAACAAAGGCTTTTAGGTAAAGTTAATCGGATAATTTTTCAAATCGGCAATAGGATTGACTACAACCAATGTGGATTAAGAAAATCTTATTGATATCAGAGTATTAAACTTAAACATGTATCAGATTGTGAAAATAAATGTTTGAATTGTAGAACTATGACAACAACTCTTTTTAAAATGAAAAAGCTGATGTTACTCTTGGAAGAACAATTTGCAGTATTTGTGTTTTTGTACATATTTCATCTCGCTAGGAAGTCAACGTGGCGGCAAACCATAGTCCAAGCGTTGAATAGCATGTTTGATCGGTTAGGAAAGCAGAAGACGTTGTAGGTGACGCCATGTTTTCAGAGAAGAACTATTTGTTTTCATGAAGCGTTTGAAGAAAAACGAATGAATGACAACAAAACAAAGAACTTGAGGAAATTAAGCTGAAACCCGTAAAAATGTCAACTCTTACTCCCTTCCCTAATCTTAAATATTTTCTTATTTTTATTTTTATTATTAATTTTGTAGGCGTTTCGGATTTCAGCCGTTTCCCATCAATTTATTTCGCCTTTGATATAAATCACGAAAAAACAAAATTAACAGAAAAGAAAAGAAAATGTCGAAAGAAAAAAAGAAGAAAAATGAATTGAGTGTTGGAGAGAAGAAAAGAGAAAAAGTAGGAAAAAATAGTGATTCTCAAAAGTGGAAAAGGTGTAAATAAAAGAAAAATTTTAACAAATAAATAAAAAACAAAGAGGGGAATAGAAAAGTTGAATAAAATAATGAACGAAAGCGAGAGGAAAAAAGAAAGAAAGATAAATGGAGGTGGAAATAAAGGAGAACGTATGATTGAATTAAAAGGGAAGAAAATATAAAGGAAAAGAAAGTGTGCATGTTTTTCATTTCATTTTAATTATATATATATATATATATATATATATATATATATATATATATATATAATCAAGACAAAAGGAGCTGTAATTAATCTAAAGAAACTGTCTGCCGAACGTCATCAGTCATTTTGCAATTAGCAACAGTAACATGAGCACAAGTAGTAGTAGAAGTAGCAGGGGCAGCAGCAGCCATTCCGACAGCAGCAACAGCAAAAATAACGCTAATTTAAGCAATAATTTCTTTCATTACGTGCTACTAATGTTGATCTTTTTGCCTCATTTCTTTTGTACACATAATTCAAAAGAGTGTAGATACGAGTTTTGTTTTTAATTGCGAATAGAGAAAGTGTCCTGGAACACACACACACACACATACATAAAAAATGTCGCTCTGTAAATATTTAACTTGACACTTGGTTATTAGATGAATTTTGATCTAACATTTTCATTGTATAAAGTTTAAACTATGTGATTAATATTCATCACTGTATTAACTGCATTGACAAAGAAGGAGATTATGTTGAAAATTAAATATTCTGTGTGTAAAATAATGTCTTTTTTCAGGATTACAGATTTATATATATTAACACAGACATACACACACACATATGTGCATGCATGTATTTTTGGTTGTGAAAAGACACATTAGCCAAATAATATACAATAATCATTATTATCATTATTATTATTATTATTATTCCTTTACACGTTTCTCTCATCGACCTACTACACATACATATTTTTATTACTTTAAACGCTATTTTTAATGGATACTCATATTTGAGTAGAGGCTCTATTTATTTATTAATCAGTATAATTATTTATTTTCGTCTCCCGGCCTCTATATTCGAGAAATCTTATTAAAGAACAATATGAGCTCTTCGGTAGCAATCAAATCGGCGTCCCTCTGGGTAGAGAGAAACCATCTTTAGATCCGACGTGCCTTAACCAGCTCGGGCACGGAGCAGCTTTGCTGATCAAGCAAAGTCTGAAACGTAAACAAAGTAATTTCATAAAGTAAAAGATTTTTATTTATCAACCCGACAGATTTTTATCACATTTAACGTTATTTTTAGTGAATACTCATATTTGGATAGATGCTCCGTTTATTTATTAAACAGTAGATTTATTTATTTTCCCCTTATCAAGTGATGAAAATCTATCAGATTAATAAATAAAATTCATAACCTTAGAAAATTACTTTACGTTTGCATAAAAAACTGAGCAGATATGAAAATTTCGAGAAATTTAATACAAGAAGGATTTCGCTTAAAGATACATTTTATACATCACTTGATCGGCTACTCCGTAGCCAAGTCAGTTTAGGCACATCGGATCTAACGACGTTTTCCCTTTGTATTTATCTTTCTTTCTTTCTTTCTTTCTTTCTTTCTTTCTTTCTTTTATTTTCAACCTGGTTCAATTCATTTTCATAATCGTTCCTTTACTTTCTGGCAATTTATTTTTTCTCTTTTCTTCCTTCCTTTTTTAAAGTTTTTTTATTTTTCTCTCCGAATTTCTATTTCTTTCTTATTTGCCTGACTCTTTCTTTCTTTCTTTCTTTCTTTCTTTCTTTCTTTCTTTCTTTCTTTAGCACTAGCAGATGGCATCATATGTCCAGTTCCATTTTTTGATGATAAAGCCTACGGTGTGACGCATGAGCACTGGATATGATGGATAACCTTATTGGATCGTATTTCTCATCATCTCCGCTTACCATCACACTAGCTTTCTTTTTATCATAACACAATACGACATTCAATGCACAAAAAAACACACAATTGCAACTGCACATTGGCGCTGTAAGTATCTTGCTATAAATAAAAATCAAAGAAAACGAACGTTTACTCATTTTGCCCTTTATATTCAGACTTACTCTTTTTCTTATGTTTTTTCGTGATTATATTTTTCTGTTTTTTGTTATTTTTTCTTGTTAATGCTCTCGGTTTTTCTTTTTACGCTTCCTTCTTTCTCACTTACTATGCCTGGTAGTAGGCAAACCTCCACCCACCCCTAAAAACTAGAATCTGTCACTCATCAATGGTCAAACGCATCACTGTAAATATGATCTGCGAGGTTATATTGTTAACCAATGCTCCACAGCGATACATTTATATAATTTCTTAAAGCTCTTTTCTTTTAATAACTTACCATCTACATTGTTGTATATAATTATTTTTTACTATAATTTATTCCATATTATTCCTTTGCTTTTTTATCGCAACACCCAATTCCTTATTTTACATCCAGTAAGTACCATATACCGGAAATGAAGAATTGTCTTCCGGTAAACTTTGAACTAGAATCTCTTATCCTTGGAAAATTATAAAATTATTTTATTAATTAAGTTCTTCTTCTATGTGTCGTGTCCATCAGGGTGTTGACGACCATAGCTCCCCACAATTCCGTGTCCTTTGCAGCTCTTAATAAATTTTTATCTTTTTGCTATCTCTCATAAAACTTGTTCCGTCATCCATTTACTCAAGCTTGCTATGTAGGTTATGCGTTGTTTTCCTCTGTCACTTTTCCCCTGTGAGTATGTGCCTTAGAAACTTTAACTATCTCTTAATAAGTTAAGTATAATTATCTTTTTTGTTTTCATTTTCTCTAAAACTTCGTCATTACTTACATCTTCGGTCCTTTGTATTCTCAGTATCCTTCTGTAGAACCAGATTTCTGTTGCTCCAAATCTCTTTTTTATCTGAGAAGATTTTCTAGTATTTACTGTCATATAGGAGGACTAAATGTAGAATGTGTACCTGTGTTTTTTATGAATAAGTTATAATAATTAAAATTAGCCACATGGCTATATGTTTTTCTTCTTCGACCTTTACAACGCCAGTATTTTGTTTTGCTTATTCACATTTGTATTATTAAATGTATTTTGAATTCATTAGAAGCAACATTATAAATATATTTGTTTTTTGATAGGTATTTCATCCATTCACATTATTTTTTCATTTTCTTTTTCTTACTTTCCTTTCTTTCTATTCGAATATTTAGAAGAAAAAAAAATCCTTCTGTCTCGTTTGTTTTTTCAGTTTTTTATATTCTCTGTTATTTACTAATTTTTAAAATTCTTACTTCATTCCCTTCATCTTCTATTTACTTTTCATTTATTTCTTCTTTCCTACGTCACTTGCCGTCCATTTTCCTTTTTGTTTTCTTTCAGTTTTTCCTTCCTCGCCATATCTTTTCTCATCCTCCATTTTGTTAAGCTATCTTTCAGATGATATTTCGTTTTATTTTATTTTTTGTTCATGACTTTGACACTCGACTACTCTCTCAATAACACTGTGACCAGCATATGCAGATGAATGTTAAAATTAATTTTAATCCTTTGTTTACCTCTTATAGCATGCTCATCTATTTAGCCATTAATTTTTCCACTCACTCATTCAATCCATCTTAACTGCCAAGCGCTGAATTGACCATCAATCTTTGTGAATTGTTCCTTTTCTAACCTCTTTTCATCCGTTCGTCTTAACTATTTTCATTGATACAATTTGTAGAGAACAACTTTCTGGCTTTAAATTTATTCATTTCAGAATATATTTCCCACTTCTATCGACTTTTCAAAAGTTATTGTAAACAATTCCATGTTCTTTGTTCTTGCGTTTTTCATACATTTTATTCTTTTTATTTCACTAGCCTTCCCTTCTACTTTCCAACTTGCTTATTTTCAGTTTTTCCTTCTTGCTTTTCCACCCTTTCTTTCTATGTCTGTGTGTGTATGTGTCTGTCTGTGTGTCTGTCTGTGTCTCAACTGCTTTTTTCTATGGCTTCCTTCAACCCCTGCTTATTTATTTTCTATAACTTCCCTTTAATCAAATAATTGTAAACGAACAATGTGGGAAAAGATTTGTTTGCAAAGCCCTACACCTACACTCATTCGCAAATAGCAATGCACACTTCAGTGACAATGGCAAGGTTAAGAACTAAGGTGTTAATATTGTTCGACCCTGAAATAAAATCTCATGATATATTCTTCTTTTTTTTTTTAATCATTTCACGCCAAATAAGGTATTAAAGTCATTAAGACAAAGAGTTATTGCGTGTGAATAATAAGAAAAAGAAAAACATTATTAGGGAGAAAAACAATAAAATAAGAAGAATCAAAAAGACAGTAGATAACGATTGATATTGCATTTAAAATACTGATGATCAAGTTGACTGGAAAGCAATTAACCGAGAAGTGCGAGAGAGGAAACTGTCATCATAGAACTTACGGTTACATCTGGCAGCCAGTTCAACCGTAAAATGACGAGACTTTGTTGCCAATGTAGTACTGTGGTAAAATTCATAAAGTCTAGGCGCCATAGAGGAAAGTTCATCAGACCAATTACCATAAAAGTAGTTATAGACGATTTTTCTTTGGGTTTTATCAAGAATCTCTAAATATATAGCAGGATCATCGAACCATATGTGGCAGTAATATTCAAAGCAAGGACAAATAGTAGACTTATAAAAATGTAGAGAAAAATTGTCTTTCGGGACATAGTAAACCAACTTTCTGAACAGCAGAGCTAGCAATTGATACAATATAATCTTCCCACTTCATGTCAGCAGAGAACTTTAATCCGAGAAGTCACTCTCCTGGAGGTTAACATTACCCATGTCAATGGAAAGCAGAAAGTGGTGGTGGTGGGAGGGTCTCTCAGTTCAATAAAAGAGAGCAGTTTAGTTTTTGAGGCGTTAACAAATGTCATTTTGTATCCCTAGTTAACAGCAGAGTGTAGGTCATTTTTGAGATCAGCTGCTAATTTGACCTTATCGAACCGATCAGATCTACCATTAAGACAAGAGTAAATAGATGTGTCATCAGCATAGATACCGAATTGAGAATTGATGACATCAGAAAAAGCATTGATAAAAATTAAGGACAACGTAGTTTCAAGTATAGAGCCTTGAGTGACACCTGCATTAATGCAAAAAGATCTAGAAGAGTGGCCATTCAGGAGAACTTTCATTTCGCTATTTGAAAACTGAATCAGTTCAAAAATTCATTTACGTAGTAATATGATTGGTGTTATCGGCAATTTTAAGAATAACGAACCTACTTCTTCTACCTTCCTTTCTTTTATTAATGTTACATTCTCTGTCTTACTCTATCAAATTACTATTTGTTAATTGTTTTGTTTTTGTTTTTCAATGTAAAATGAACTACAGTAAGTTGGAAAAAAATAAAAAGAAGAAAAAACAAAGAGATAAAAGAGTAAAGATAGAGAGAATTAGGTGAGGGAGACTAAGGGGTGATGATAAGGAGGAAGAAGAATATGGAAGAGAAGGAAGAAGAAGAAGAAAACAAAAATAAATGAAATAAACAAGAGGAAGGGGGAGATGCTGACAATGGATGAATAAGAGAAAGTAAAAAGAATGAAATCAATTAAAAATGCATACATTGGGTGAATTTCTGTAAGATGTGTGTTCTTGCCCTTTTTAATAATCTTCCACATATTCACCGATACATTTTACCAACTGGAATTTCGTACCTATTTTTACTTGTATCTTTGATGGTCACAATTCTGGACTAATTTCAAATCTGATCGCGTTTATACAGATTTTCAAAAAAAATATATATATATATATGTACATTGATAATTACACCTAAGTTTCTAAACAAAAGAGGAATATGTATTTGATTGTCTATAGCTGCAATATATTCAGACAACAAATGCATTACTGTTAACTTTGCATATAATTATCCGCACATTAACGCAAATAGATTTCAGTGAATTTGATATAATTTTAAGGACAATTTTCATATAAAAATGAAATATTTATAAGCTGATAATTTTTTAATCATTTCACCCCAATCAAGGAAGTGCGACACAAGTGGTTACGGAGTGTGAAAGAATAAGAAAAAGAAAATATTATTAAGGAGCGAAAACAATAGAAGACTAATAATCAAGAAGTCAGTAAATAACGATTGATATTGTATTTGGCTGGAGAGCATGGAGCCTGAAGATAATTATACAAGCGAGAAATGCGAGAAAAGAAACTGTAAGCGTAGAACTTACGGTTACATCTAGCCAATTCAACTGTAAAGTGATGAAACTTTATTGCCAACCTACGAGGGTCGTTCAAGAAATTCTAAGCTTCACTCAGAAATAAGAGCCATCACTGAACATTTTTGTTGTGGCTACACCCTACCACTTTTTATAAAACTAAAAAAGCTAATTCAGATTTCTGTCTTAATTTCAGTGCAGGTGAAACCCATACAAAAGTGAGAGGTGTGCAACAAATCTAAAAATGGACAAAACAGAGGTCCGAACAGTCATAAAGTATCTGAAAAAAGAAATGTATGCCACCCAAGGAAATCCATGTAGGCATTGTACAGACACTTGCAGAGACTCGAATTCCTATGCAACTGTGAGAGAGTGGGCACGAAATTCAAGCGGGCCAGGGACAACACAGAAGATGACCTTGGGTCAGGTCGTCCAAAAATCTCAACCACTGATGAACAAGTTGATGCCATTCACTATATGGTTTTGGATGACAGACGGATAGGCATTAGTTCTAGTTAGCTACAGACTGCTTTAACTAAGATATGAGCAAGCTGTCTGCAAGATGTATCCCAAGAATGGGTACGAGAGCAGAAGTTGACATTTCCAGAACATTATGACTCACTGCCAGACTGACAGAATTTCCACCGCAAATTAGTAAGTGAAGGTGAAATACGAATCAACTAACTCGAATCTGAATCAAAGATTCAAAGCAAACAGTAAAAACACTCTGATTCTCCACCCCTAAGAAGTTCAAGCAGGCAGCGTCTGTTGGCAAGGTAATGGCTTCGATTTTTGTTTTTTTAATTTTGAAGACATACCTGGAAAGGGAAAAATTATTAATGGACAGTACTATGCACATTTGAATTAAGACAACTGAAAGAAGCAATCAAGTTGAAACACGGTGCGAAGATGAGGGCAGGTGTACTCTTGCTCCAGGATAGCGTACATACTGTTCAGTTTGCAGTAGCTGAAGAAGCAAACTGAGAATTGTTACTCCATCCCCTTTACCAGACTTATCTACATTTGATTTCTTCTTCCTCCCTATACTCAAAGGCAACGTTCGTGGTCGCCATTTTGGAAACAATGATGAGATCATATGTGCTGCGAAGGAATTTTGGAGGACCAGGACGCGAGATGGTATTGCAATGCTTAAGCATCGTCGTAGCAAGTGCATTGATGTCAAGGGGGACACTATTAAAAAATAGTGAAAATCTGTCTTGTTTCTCCAACTCCTTCTGAGTGAGGCTTAGAACTTTTTAAACGACTCTTGATTTTTTAATCCCATAAAGTCTAGGTATCATAACGGAAAAATTCATCCGAACAATTGTTTCAGATAATTATACACGCACACACACACACAAGAATAAAGCACATTATATAGTTGAATATATTTTGCGACAAATAATGAATATAGGACTCGTGTATAAGTCGATCTCAGTTTTCAAACTATTCAAATAACAAAATTAGGCTGATAAAATACATTTTATAAAATATGGTGCATATAAATCACATTTCAAAATATTCACACTAAATACATACTTACGTTCTAAAAATGACAGCAGGTAATGCTGAAACTTCAAGCGTAGGACTCAAAATATTTACAATTTATTGTACGTCAAAAAAAAAATCTAAACAAAAATATTCTGTATTTCGATTGAGGGAAGCGAGTTCGAATTTTTTCAGGAGCTACTTGTGTTCTCTTATGCTCATTAACCCTAACATAACCTACATCCCTCCACCCTGTCCAACGTGTTAAAAATGTAACGTCCCTTGTATGCAACAATGACTGACAGAGAAAATATTGGGTGTGTAAGCGCTTGAATAATTCACTGGTAATTTTAAAACATCAATTACCAGTGTTGATAACATTTTTATTAAAATACCATCCAAGTATTATTTATTTAATCATAATTTTTGTTTCTATTTGTCACAACTACATCACGAATCGGAAATATTGAAAGACAGCAATTTTGGGGTTAGACTTTCTTTTTTTTTTATATAATGCTGACGACTTTATTCCTTCTTGCAAGAAATTTAAACTAACAAAATTGTCACTAAATTTTAAATGGAATTGTAACTATAAATATCAGTGGGGAATTTTTGATTAAACCTAAACATTACGACCTTATTAATTTTGTTCAAGGAAGTTGAAGAAAGTTGAAATATGAAGGAAAAACAACGAATACAAAGCTTGACTATGTTTTAGTATCATTGACATAGATCATGTGTCACAGAAAGTAAGTCGTCGAAATTAATTCCCACCAAACTCATTGCATTGTCATGTTCGCTGTATGGAGGTTCGAATGTAAGAGAGAGTTCCTTTTAATTTGACGTTTCTTTTATGCTATAGGCCTGGATGCGACGATAAACTGCACCCGGAAGCAAGGCCTATTGAGATTGGAGGTTTTGAAGAGCGTGGAAGCACATTTAAATTGCTGTTGTTCCTAGATCCAACCTGACTGGGAGTGGAAGCACCTGTTAGGGGGGGGGGTCTCAGCTAACCTGTGAACCCTCAAAAACTGTAAAATATATATATTTTATAGAAAATATACCAGCAATACATTTTAATAAATAAAAATTATCAATAAAACATTTATAGTGAAATTACCAACAATTCCTATTTATAATAAAGTTATCAACAATACATTTTAACTGTAGTTGAAAGCAAACAATTGCATTCAAAATATTTAGATTTCGGTATTAAATAAGCCATAAAGGTTGATATGCCGATAAACGAAATCAACAAACCAGCCAACCAATCATCTACCATCCAGCCACCAAGGTCTCTGATCAAGAGATTGGAGGTTTTGAGGAGCGTGTAACCAGCTCTTCATTGTTCTTGTTCCCAGGTCCACCCTGACCCGGGGTGTTATCACCTGTTAGGGTCCAAGCTATAGACAAATAGTGAACCCCCAAACAAAAGCAAAGCATTATGAAAATATAAAAATACATTTTTATAGTAAAATTACATGCAATACATTTTTCTATAAAAAAAGATTTTACCAACAATAGCTATTTATATTAAAGTTATTAACAATACATTTTATCTGTAGCTGAAGGCATGCAATTGCGTTTAAAATATTTAGATTTCGGTATTAAATAATTCCTAGAGGTTGATATGCCACCAAACAAAATCAACAAACCAACTTTTATAATACGTGAATACGTATCTTAAGGGAAAATAATATCCAAATTTTGCTATTCATGCTTTATTTATTCTTTATCCGCGTGGATATGTGAATGTTGTATAATCTTTATCGCGGCATCATATAAACTATGTGTGTGTGCTTTCGAATTGCGGGAATAAAGAATAGATTTACGTGCTTAAATTAATCTTTGTGGAAATGTTGAGTTGTCCAATGAAAGGCATAGCAAATGAAATCGGATGATTGATTTTAAATTCCGTCTGAGGTAAGTTCGTATTAATGACTTTTGAAAGACAGGAATCTACCTTTATCAATAGGTCAAGTTACAAATTACACCTGCTAAGGTCAAAGGGACAAATAAGAATCAAGGATAAAAAGTGATATATTTTATAAAAAGCTATATACATTTTACTCATAGACCCTGGAAGGGATTTGGTAATTAGGCACTTAAAATTATTCTCTGGCAAGATGATACCACACAAAATAATAATGATTATAATTGAAATTCAGATGTGGTATCTCAAAACACAGATAATCCCAATTACACTAGGAACCATACCAAAAAAATATGAAAACTGTTTCTGGTAAATCGAGTTTAGCTGAAATGCAAAAGATTGAGCTCATAGGAACTTCTCACATCCTCAGGATAGTTTTATCGATATGACAGCCCTATGGCCCTAATGCTACTGGAATTTGCACGCATGTTCTCATATATTCAAGAACCCAACACATTCTAAATGATTTCGTCTTCATATTTTGAAGAGTCTTTTGTAAGTTTACTGAATTTTACGCTTGTATCATAATTTTAGTTTTAAACACCCTATTTAATGTGATTACACACTTTATCTGTACATGAATTTTATCTGTGCATATACATATATATTTTAAAATTTAAACTAATAAACAATCATATGCCGTCATACAATCAATAAAATGATGCTGAGAATGTCAGTTAGATAACCAAACAATTAACCAACAATCAGGATTTGTTGACTTGCAATCTCTTGAGATCTCCGTTTGAAACTTGGACACAGTTCGTAAAACGAACTCACAGGCTGAATAATAATAATAATAATAATAATAATAATAATAATAATAATAATAATAATAATAATTAAGTAGCGTTTAAAATTTGAGAACATAATTTTTTAGTACAGAAACCTTTCAAAATTCATTAGCCCATCTTCTATCCGATCTTTTCCTACTATGCTACCCAACTGGGCATTAATCAAACAATGTTTTACTTAAATCTGATCTTTTTATTCTCTTATTCATGTTGACTTCTTTCTTGCTCTTGAACTTAACACTAGTATTGTTGTTTTCATTCATCTTTGTGCATTTTTTAGTTTGTTTTCAAGTGACCCTTGTTAGATTCTGCTTCGCATCGGGACATTATAGTTGGCATATACATTTATTATAAACTTTACGTTTTAAGCATATTGACAACGTGCTTTTCATGAGATCTCAGTTTTATTAATTGTTTTCAGCACTTACGTTAGTCATCCTTTCATATCCGTTGACTTTCATGTAATATTACATTTCTCAATTTCTTTCAGTTTTTCCTCTATTTTTATGCTTTTTTTCGGAACGTTACAATTGACCATTATTTTTGTACATTGTCAACCTTTTTCTATCTGGATCATTGACCAATTCCAGTAAATCATTAAGATATTTTGATGGGAAAATACGGTCAACAAATCGTAGATGATTCAAAGTACTTTTGTCCGGTAAATACTTTCAAGGCTTGTTGTATATTAGGCAAAATCGTATCCCTTTTTCTTACTCCTTTTTTCAATCTGTATTTTATTTGTGAATTATTGCAGTATTATTATAGTATACACACTGAATAAATTTTGTATAATTTTCGTTAATATCTTATTCTAGCTGTCAGTTAATGACTGTTGTGTGTTCTACCGCATCGAATATAATTTCGGGTCCAACCAAAGATAAACAAAATGGTTTGGTACTGTATGAGCAATTGTTTTTATTGTTCATTTGCCACATCACCTAAAACATGTCCGTCCGCGTGCTTGTTTTATTTATATATGTATTTGTTAGTCTCTTTGTAAATATTCCTAAAAACAATTTGTATAAGTTCCATAGTAGTGCGATAGGGCAGAAGTTGGTAAGTTCTTTATTATCACCTTTTTTTTTATAAGGTATTAGGTTGGTGCAAAAATAATGTCGTTTTCTCACATATATTACTATGTGAGAAAACGACATTATTTTTGCACCAACCTAATATAATTATTAATCCTAGACTGTGAACATAGAGTAAAAATCTATGCTAATCCTTTGTGGAATTCTTCTCTTAGCTTTAAAAAGGTATATTACCTAGCTATATTCATCTGCTTGCGTGACCGATATTCATTTGCGATGCTGCTTATCTGTTTGTAAATACTTCTGAGAATAGTTTGTATGTATTCTACAATGATGTGATTGAGCGATAGTTGCTAAAGTTTTATTATCTTCTTTTCTGTAAAGTATAATTACTATTCATAGATTTAAGGTACCTTTCTTACCGTGTATACTTCGGTAAAATATATGTTCTATTTCTTTATGGCATTTTTCTCATATATTTTATATTTTAAAAGATGCCATCTTTTTTTTTCACCTGTTACAATATCTCAATATATGTAAAACCATTTCCACAACAAAATTAAACAAAAGACACAGATCCAGTCCTACAAAAGCAAAAGTAGATCTCAGTTTCAACATTCTCTTACACCAATGTGATGGCTCTACGACTCAACTTACCAGAAGTTGAACTCCATCTTCATAGGATCAAACTTGAGTTCATATTTTTGTCTAACAGTGGTCTCAGTCTATCCATCTAATTACAGGAATTCAAAATTCCGGCCTACTCACCGTTGGTAGTAAAAAAAAAAAGACTGTCA
The DNA here is from genome assembly GCA_963932145.1 of Acanthosepion lycidas. NCBI lineage: Eukaryota > Metazoa > Mollusca > Cephalopoda > Sepiida > Sepiidae > Acanthosepion > Acanthosepion lycidas. Next base: position 65,757,943 of record OZ010576.1, read on the forward strand.
GAGTCGGCATGACCATGGACTATGCGCATATATTAATCCAATCCTCGTTCATAGTATGTTTTTCATTTTCACTGTCTATTGACCACAGGATGATGGAATTGTAATGTTTGATAAAAAGGCTGTGAAAGTTTATCAAATCGTCTCTGATCATTCCTTAGCTAACGTTCATATTTGTGACGACTTCAATATTCACTACACGGATCCAACCAAACAAAAATGTTAGAGAAGGCAGATAGTTATGACTTCCCTACTGTTTACGAACTGATCCAGATCGTGTATAAGCCCACTCGTATTGCTGACACAATGGGACATTATGCAAAGCTCATAGACCCTCTTTCTCACATCCTGCCCTGAAAAATCCTATACTGAAGTGTTATAGTTCACTTGGCCACTTCAGACCATTTACTGATCATTGTTAAACTGAAGACATCCATTGATGCGACCCATTTCATGAGACGATGTTTCCGTACACCAAAGCTGACTGTTATAGTTTCAGATCTTACATTTAGGAAACTCCTTCAGCTTTCTTCAAAAATAGAACTTCCGAAAAGGCCTCTCTCATTTCCGAATGGAAAGGTTTTATCCCACAGAAAAACAAAGGCTAAATAGCTAGTTTTAGTTCTCGTCAGAATGTACTGAAGCCTTAGCTCAGTGTAACCATTACTGCCATCTCTATCTGTAAGAGAGTTCTAGAAAGTGCGCAGTCAGTCCAAGTTCTAGAAATGCGCAGTCAGTCCAAGCCAAGGTTGAAAACAAAAGTCTTGATTTCCGTGAGTACTGGAAAGCCTTTAAAAATTCTTAGTCGAGGCAAAGCGTTAATAACTACTGTTATAAATGGTCTGAGGTTATTCGATCATCGCCAAACAGGACAAGGTCCTTTGCAATGAACTTTGCCTCGAATTTCATGTTAGATGAAAAGGGCTAACCCCTACCTGATTTCCCTCTCTCACGGAGCACAAACTTTACAATATCTCTATCACGCCACAGGAAGTTTTTAGGGTTATCAAGCACTTGACTCTAAGAAGCAGACTAACATCCCTGGTTGTTTTTAAGAATATTAGCCCAGAATTATCTCCAATATTGGCAAAAGTGTTTAACCACAACGTGAAGGAGAAATGTTTCCCAAGCCTATGGAAGTTATTAAGAGTTTGACCTGTTTTCAAGAATGGTGGTGAGCTCTCATCCTTGTCGCAATATCGATACATCAGCCTTATTACTGTCATCAGTAAACTCATTTGACTTTATGATCAACAAGAAGGTTATTGATTACCTGAACAACTTCCTAAGTGACAAACTATGAATTTCTCTCTGCAAGGTCCACTGCTGATATCATCATACCTGTCATTACACATAAAATCAGGCTGTAGATTCATCACGGGCATAATCACCTGAGATATATCAAAGACCTTTGACAAAGTGTGGCATAGGAGGTTGCGACACAAACTCCCCAGCTATGGAATCTCTGAAAGAATTTTCTCAATTATCAAGTCTTCCCTAACATGTAAGTAAATAGGCTCCTCGTGTCATGTTCTATGTTTACAACAGCTAGATCAGACCAAAATTGGAGTACTGTTAATATATCTGGTTTGGATTTGCTCAGTTTAATTTCTTCATATGCAAAAGAGAAAAGAAAAGACAAAATATTAAATCTATGTGCGTTTGTGAAAGAAATGAAGAATGATAACGGATGCGCAAACGCACGCACGCACGCACGCGCGCACACACAAACATATGTTTGTGTGTGTGTGTGTGTGAGAGAGAGAGAGAGAGAGAGAGAGAGAGCTGGTACTAAAAAAAAATAGTCGAAAGTGAATGATTCCCATCGATTCAAAATAGCCATAATAATAAATCTAATGAATAAAGCAAATTTAATATTCTACACACCCACAATATTTCTTAACGAACCCAAAAACAAATATTAATTAAAAATAATTTCCTCATACGTATAAATTTTAAACAAATTAAACTAATCCTATTAAATTAAAACAAGCAATGATATAAATAATGACAATGCGAAAAACACCTTTAAAATATTTTGTAGAAATTAACTACAAAATAACCACAAAGTAGACGAAAAAACTATAAGAAACCCAATGCACTGATGCGTATTAACAGATGACAGAAGCAAATTAAATCCAACACTTTCCAATATGAACAATACAACAACGACATTATCATGTCGGTTAATATGTCATTTACCTGTTAATAGTTCAATTAAATTGTGTATAACTAACGCAACGAAAACTTTAGTGAAACTTGAATAAATGTATTATAAAAGTTCCGCTATTATCAAGTAAATGTTATGTTAAATGACACGATAATGTCGTCAACACACACACATACATACTCACTCTCATATATATATATATATATATATATATATATATATATATATATATATATATATATATACGGAAAAGTTATTGGTCAGAATTAATTTACAAAATATGATCAAATAAATAAATATTTTAAAACTTTTTCATGATAGCAGCAACCACCCCCACCCACATGTGTGTGTGTGTGTGTGTGTGTGTGTGTGTGTAAAGTGAAAGTAAAAGAGAGTTGGAGGAAATGAAAGAAAAGAATAAACAGAATATCATTAGTACGATATATCATTTATTTTTCACTCCCATCGAGCTCTTACTTTGCAAATATAAACCTAAGTAAATTAAAGTGCCTAGATGTATGATCTCTGCAGTCATCTAATAGAGATCTTCTGCCATAAACAATGCTATGATTGAATTTCTTTCTTTTTACCTAAGATAGCCTTTCAGTTGCAAAAAAAAAAAAAAGATTTATCATGATCACACACACAAACACGCACACACACAAACACGCACACACATACACACAAACACGCACACACACAGATTCTGCTTACCTCCGAACCTATATAAAGAGAGATAATGTCAAATCAAGTAAGTTTCGAAAAAGGATAAACGCATAGAGGATAGCAGAGATAAGGATGAAATGTCATTCATCGTTCAAAAATACTAGTTAAAATAACTTACATAGAGATGTGATAAAAGACACTTTATAAGGTTTAAGAAGTTGGAAAACAATACTAATTAAGATAAAACAATCACAAATTCTTAGTATATAGCGAAGGGAAACTTTCTAATTAAGAATTTGTCTCTGTACGGATTTAGCGAAAGAAACATTTCGTGTCTCTAATTTTCCTCCAACTTTGCTAATTTGTTAAAGTCTATACTATCAAGAAACTGAAGGAGATTTGTTATTACTTATAAGAGAGATGCTGAAAAGTTCTCGTCCCGACCGAGAAGTCCTATCAAAAATGATTCTGATGTTTGGTAAGATTTGAGGAAGTGAGTCGAGTCGGCAATTTTTAAGCAAGCCTCAATGCCTGTGTGTTTTTGTGTGTGCATTAAAAATTAGTGATATATTTTCCAGCGCAAGTTTTTCGGCAGCTAATGTTTTGGCTCTAATATTATTATTTCTTCTTAAGCTCATCCACTTGAACCTGGCTATCATTTCCTTTGTCTGGAAAACTTTCCTCTATAATAATGCTGTCACTATCAATGCTTGACTGAGGGATACTTTTCTTTGAATTGAATACATAACCCTTTTTCGTCGAACAAAACTAGTTTAATTTGTTTCATATGACCAAAAAACTGATAAACCAAAGCTTGAGGCCTTGTCAAGTTGACGTGCCTGGGTTGCGAAATTAGTCTTTCTTGGTTGTTTGCTACATTGTTTGCCGAGATATTTTCAACAGCAGTCATTAAAAGCGGACAATATACATAAAGATGATTGTTTTTTTACGGTTTATACACTTTTTGTGGGTTATTTAAAGCCGAAACATATTTCAGAATGTAGGATGTCGCTTACAGCACAGTGTTCTCAAGCGGTCGCCCATCTAAGTCTTCGAAATGATCCTCAGTTTGTTCATGACTTCATGACTTTGACGACTTGCCACACGAAATGATGCTTTCAACTATTGGAGAAATCACTTGAAATTGCTTGAATATAGATTTTTAAATTTTCCCATCATCGTCGGTTGTTACAAACTTTAATTTGAGTTTATCGCCAAGTTAACTATGGTGGACCATTTTTTCTTATGAGAAAGAACGAGGTTTTGAAACGCTTCCTTCTATTTAACTCAAAACCTGAAGCAATGAATTTTTTTTTACTTTATATATGCTTACTTATTAAAAGAGAAAATAACTTTCTTAGAGGAAAAGTTCTTGAAAGTGAAATTATCGATTCTTGCTAAAATATTAACTTTCGCCCTGGATTTTTTCATATATCTCCTTTGTTAAAGAAAATACTTTCTCAAAACAACTTAGATGACTATAAAAAGTTTTTAAATTAAAAGAAAACAGTTTGCGTATTGATTTTAGCACAGTTCCATTTGGTTTACATGTAGCCAGATTGACCAGACATAATTATTTATGAATTTATTTTCGTCTGAACACAGTTCTTTATGGAGTATTTAAATAAGCTTGATCTAATATAATTTTGATTTCGCCGTCGAGCAATTGTTGCAATGATATGGTTTCAGTTTTTTTTAATTTTTTTATAATAGATAATTAACTTGATGTTTTTAGTTTTTTCAACTGGAGTGATGCATTTGAATAACATTTCTCAAAGTGAATACGTTTCGTTTGTAGATTTCTGTATCAGGTTTCGATAAAATATATTAATAATATTGCTATTAGCCCTTTGAAGGGAATTATTATGACTTATTTTTAAAGAAACAATTTTAGTTAGCTATTTATAAAGTAGCTTGGAAAACTGTTGTTAACGTTTGTTTGACGTGATTGGGTTCCTTAAGAAATAGTTTGCGTGAGGATGAGGTATAGTTGTACGTGCCTGAAACACTGATCAATATATTTTTAAAAATCGATAATGGTATTTAAATCCCTTATCTCTTCTGATGATGTAATATAAACAAGATGTTCTTTTATTTTAAACTTGACAAACATATCGCCCTAATGTATTCGTCGTAAATCTTTTTTTACATCGCAGATTAATTAAGTTTAACATAAAAATTTAAAAAAATAACAATTGGTTAATTTTGACGGCACTAAAAAACTATTAGGTTGTTCGGAAAATAATGTCCGATATTGGAATAAATTGTTATTCCAGAATAAATGTATTTAAATAGTGTTTCTATCAGTCATTATAGGGGTACTGAACATCTATACATTTCTGCCATCGACTTACATGGTGATTTATGCCTTTATGATAAAACGCTAAACATTTGAACGCCAAGAAATCTTTGAATGCAGTTTCTGCATCTTCTTTACAACGAAATGTCTTTTAGCTTAAAAAATAGTTCAGATGTTTGAAAAAGTGGTAGTTAGTGAGCGAGAGATCGGGGAATATGTTGGATATGGCAATGTCTTGTATTCCAAGTCAGTGACCTTCTGTAATTCTGGCAACATGTAGCCGAGCATAATCATGAAGCAGAATTGCACCTCATCCATTGCATAGTGCCGGTTGCCTTTTGCTTAACTGAGTGGGAATTTCATCCACTTGCTGGCAGTAAACTTCGGCAGTGATACTTTGGTTAGACTCCAGAAGGCTGTAATATATAAAACCAATAGCGGATCGCAGAACAGCCACCATAATTTTCTGTTGGTGCAATTTCGGTTTTCGAAAGGGTTTGGGTGTTTTGTCATGATCAAGCGATTGAGCCGATTGTTTAAGATTGTCATAAATAATCCATTTCTTATCATAAGTCACTACTCGATCAAGAAATCGAATCGAATTTCGCAGATGAAGAAACTTCAAAATGTTTTAAACCCTTTGATTTTCACTGCGTTTATATGGAGCCCATTTATCGAACTTCTTCATCTTGTCATTGACAATTTTCTTAAGATGGTCCGATATTGTTGAAATGCTGCCATCCATTATGCGAGACATTTCTCTGGCACCTTGGCTTGAGTTTTGTTCGACTAGTGCTTTTAGATGCTGCAGATGAACGTCCTCTACCACCTTGATCTTCTGTGGAACTTCAGAAACCAGCATCGTACTGTCCGATCCTTCACCTCGTACTCTGCTAATGTTGGCTGAAGTTTCAGAAGCATTATGACCAATTTTGAACTCATGCAAAAAATGCGTCTCTTCTTTTTTCATGTTCAAAATTAGTTATATAAAGTTTTAAATTAAATCCTGATAGAGATTGATATAAAATTAACTAAGAGGATGTCAATTATTAGGAATGAGCAATACATTTTTGTATAACTATCATAATAATATATCAGAACACAATTAAAAATTTTATTCTAAAATCGAATTTATTTTATGAACAACCTAATACTTTATTGATAATGAAAACAATCACAAAAGTGAAATGATTTACTCTGAAAATATTTATAGATATATACTTCTATTAACATACGTTACAGTCATCGAATATCGATATGTTTCCTTCGAAAAAGACATTGTCAAATGAATATTGTTTCTTCGTGACTTTCTCAGATGCTTAATATCGAAAACCGATTGCCTAAAATGTACAAAAAGAATATTAAAGAACAAATTCATTTTAATAAAGGAAGAAAGAAAATATCTTTAAAAAGCAAAAGTCGAAATGACGAAAATTATAAGTGCGAATATATGGTGCTGTTTCGTTTTCTTTACTTTTTGTCTGAATTTTTTTCTTCTTTGAGTTTGGATCAAAGATTCTAACAGTCGGTAAATCCTCTTTACACGATCTTTATTTCATTTCTTTTATTTCTTTACGTTTGTAGAAAAGGCTTTGCACAAATGATCAGGTGATGAGATAATTACATCCGGTGAGACTTTGACGGCGGAAAAAGCACAAAATTCATTTTGTTATCTATTTTGGAGTGACGTTCAAATCGTGAAACTTCTTTCTTTTTGTATTTGAAGGGCGTCTGTTTTGTATCTTGACGTTGAACGACGTCGATTCACTAGAGAATTCAACCAACCAAGGAATGTGAAGAATTCTTTTCAGTTATCAACCTTTGAAATCGCAAGAGAAATATTGCTTCACTTGAATTTAAAGGATTTCTTGAAGCAAAACTAAATATAAAGCACTTTTAAAAGATGATTTACATACATTTGTGTACACAAATCTTTATACACAATTACATTGGTACAGATAAATCTATAGAAAAGGTGTATTTGTGTCAATTCAAAGTTGGTTAGATTTAATTAATCTAATTAATCATTGTATGGAAAATGTAATGTGCAGCTTTTATGTTTTATATATATTAATTGAATCAGTTAGACAATGCGTACTGAGTTCGATTCTAACCAGATACTCTATAATTTATTAAATTGGGCTTTTATTACGAAAGGTGTTATAAATATCAGTTTCTCTCTTATTACTCTTCTCTATCAATCTATTAAGCAACAGAACACGATGATAACTTATGGACGAAGATTTAAAAAGTTAAGAAGACAGCCAGGAACATTTTCGTTCGTAGGAAAAATAAATAAATAAAAATTATATATATATATATATATATACATATATATAAAATATATATATATATATATATATATATATATATATATATATATATATATATATATATATATATATATATATATTAGGTTTGTGCAAAAATAACGTCGTTTTCTCACATAGTAACATGTGAGAAAACGACATTATTTTTGCACCAACCTAATATATATATAAAAGAAACTATGACTTATTTTTCTTCATTGTCCATCATCGTATTTCTTTTTTTTTTTTTTTGTCCTTTCTTTTATTTGTGCCTTATTTTCTCTTTTTCTCTTCTCGCCACTCTCCTCGTCTTCCTCTTCATTCTAATTCCTGTTCGTTATATATATATATATATATATATGAGAGGGAGGAAGAGGATGTATATGATGAATACTTTAATCTGGTAATTGTTAACTCATGAAAGTTAAAGTCTATTAGATATGAGAATGTTATTTAGTACGAGCTTTAACAATCTCTCTCCCTCATATTATCTCTCTCCTTATCTATCTATCTATCTATCTATTATTTACTTACCTATATTTATTTAGTATAGTTATTTAATATTCATTTACCACACCTATTTAATATGTACCTACCCGTCGTCATTTCTGCTCGTCTGTTTGAAAAGGTGCAGAGATTTTTTGCAGTGTTTTTAAATGAGTTGTAATTGAGCTATGGTCAGAGAAAAATAAAAATATTATAGAGTATATGGTCAGAATCGAACTCTGTGCATATAAAGTATGAAAGCTGAACGATACATTTTCCATACAAATATTAATTAAATTAATTAAATCTAACCAACTGTCGCTAACTCACCTTTTCTGTGGATTTTATCTGTACGAATGTAATTGTGTTTAAATATTTGTGTACGTAAATGACCTTTTGAAAGTGCTTTATATTTCATAAAAATAATGGAAGCACTAATAATAGAAAAGCCAACATCATGACATAATATCAACTACGAATATGGCTACAATGTTCTGACCGTTTTGGGAAAATAAAATAAAAATCTACACATTCAGTTAAAAAAAATCCTCGATAAGAGCTAATAGAATAGCCGAAAGCGCTCGGATACATGAAACATATGAACACTTTTGTGTAAAACATCCAATTGATTGATATGACACCCCTTATATGGGCTCCATGATTCTGAACCATACGACAGTGTGGTCAAAACGGCTGCTCAATATCCCGTATTTTGGTTTTCCAATTTGATACCTCTTTCATTTCAGAGGCGGGGACGAAGCTTGCCAAATGCACTTATATATATTATATGTGTATTCCAATTTGATAGCAAGATTACCACCTAAACTCCAATACTATCGCTGTGTTATATGTATAAAGTGGGACTTGATACCGCAAAATGTTAAAAGGGTAAATATATTTCGGACAACCCTCAGAGTCAGAGAAAATCGCTGACAAAATAAATACATAAATAAATTATAACGAGAACAATGAAAAAACAATATTCTTTCTTTATATACAGTTGCGACCAAAATGTTCAGAACGGCATTGTTTTCGTCAGAAAAGTAGGTATAAGTTTTTATCAAAGTTGTTTTATATTCTATAATTTTCACAGACAATAAATACGATATTAATTGTTATTGTCTGAGATTTTGGTGTAATTTGAGAGGATAATACGAAAGTTATGGATGATTTGCTGCAAAATCCATGGCTGCCAAAATGAACATGACTATATATATATATATATATATATATGTGTGTGTGTGTGTGTGTGTGTGTGTGTGTGTGTGTGTGTGTGTGTGTGTGTGTGTAAAGCAAAAGCATGCATGAAATATACCCTGTATGTTCCCTTAATAGTCGCAATTCATTTGTTGTTGAAAACAATAAAAAGAAATATGCTTGAAATTTTCCATCAATAATTTCAAGAATAGAAAACGTAGGGTAAATCATGTATATGCAATGAAAGAGCATGTTCTCATAACTAATAAACAGTCTATTAAAAAGAATGCTACTGCATACGACACGCGTATCTATATGTTTTTCGTTACATATAAACAATATTAATAACCTTGTTCATATAAATTACGTGAACAAGGTTATTAATATATGTGTGTGTATGTGCGTCAATTATCTAACGGCGACATCGGTATGATGCTAGTTTGTGTTCATTAAATTTAGCTGCTAATTATAATTTATATGTCCTTTTCCTGATGAGGACCATAGATTGAGAACGTCGATAAAAATCGTAGACAATTACCGTACATTCTTCATCAAAGCATTTATTCACTTATGCGAAAATGTAAAAAAAAATTTTCCTCTCCGTCATATTCAAAAATACTTTTATTCATACAAACATACAAGCAACATATATATATGTGTGTGTGTGCGTGCGCGCGCGCACGCGCGTGTGTGTCAATGAGTGTGTATTCATCTGTATATGTGTACCTGTGTATGGTGTATGTCAATAGCATATATGCAAAAATAGAAACATAAATGTAAGTAAACTCATAAACGTGTGTACGTATATTCCATTATCCGACAATATATATATATATATATATATATATATATATATATATATATATATATATATATAACCGTAATGGGTAGGTATACGAGCGAGCTATTGTATACACATAAAGCCACTTGAAAATTGCTTCGGCATGAAACTCGGAGTTGTGCTATTAATGTAAGATTTTATTTATATTTCTTAATATATATATATATATATATATATATATATATATGTATATATATATATGTGTGTGTGTGTGTATATACATATATATATATATATATATATATATATATATATATATATATATATTCAGTTCCAATTTAGTAAGAAAATGGGATAGATTGAAATAGCCTGGTTCTATATGAGTAATCAAATATTTTTTCTAAATTTTCTGATCTATTTCTATGCCGTCAGATTCTCTTTCAGTTTTACACTCACCCCCCCCCCTTTCCTCCTTCTCTTTCACACAAACACGCACACACAAATCTACTTTTTGTCAAGAATATTACTTGTATGGGTTCTATCAGAGTTTCTTAACACAAAGGACCCTGGTCATTTTTATGGGGGTTACATTTGGGATTGGAGGAGAGCAAAAGTTCAGTGAAAGGGGGGCACATTACTATAACACTGTTGCCCTCTATATTTTAATTGTAATAAACATCAATTATGTAATTGAAATATATTCTTGAGCTGAATTACAAATGAACATCAGGCTCACGGATTACATTAATTATTAAATACATAATAAATTTTTCCTCTTAAAATATTTAACTCTGTATTAAAAGGGAATCTCTCCAAATGTTTTATGTTATTAGTATGTATTTATGTAAAATTTATATCAAGAAACTTTTATTTTATAGAACCTTTTTAATTTCTATGGACATTTTAATGTTCAGAACATTTCTTACTGAAATAAAAGTTTATTTTATTTCAATGGTTTGGTTTTTAAAACGATCTAATTGAAATTTATATTATGCATGACACACAAGTACTTTTTTATGATCAATATATGTAACATTTAAACACGGACTGACGACATAGCCATATTGTTCACCTCCATGGTCTTAATCTAATATCTACGGGGTGACCTTAAAAATCAAATAACTTTTGCCCACACACACATATATATATATATATATATATATATATATATATATATATATATATAATTTTCGTTGAAAATGACTGTTAAGTTTAAATTATTTTATAATTTTTCGTGAGTTCGTATAGTATTTTTATTTTCAGGACATAAATTTGCAGTCGTTTTCAACGAAACTTGCATAAAAGAGGGATTGCTGCCCAAATATCCAATAT
>OZ010576.1:65774179-65839179 GCA_963932145.1 Acanthosepion lycidas
CCACCCAATTTCATTTTCTAATCCAAGTCTTTTTTGGTTACCACCGTCAGCGAGGCAGTGAGAAACCTAGTCTGCTGATTTGGAATGATAAGAATGGTAAATGACACTGAGGTCGACAATGGAATGGTCTCCAAGACCGCTGACACGTTCTTAAGGGTCCTCTCACTGTGTTTCAAATGAATCAAAATAGACATTGATATTTTATTTAATCGAGATTTGTTGATATGCATTACATTATTATAACTAATATTCACCTCTTTTTGTACTGTCAGGTCCAACTACAAGTTAGAATCTAATAGTTTGCTTGCAGTTTTTAAGATTCAGACGTCAATGAAATTGTTCTGAGAAAATTCTGATTAAATCAGAATGGAATTGCAAATCAGACTGTAAGTCTATCTCAAAAATTTATGACAAGGAAAAGCTTCCTCTAAGCGCGAAAAAACTGTAGAGAGTTCTGATCGACATTGGAATATACACAATATACATTAGAGAAAGTGTTACATACCTCAATATACGAAATATTTGGTAGGTCTCATTGTTGAGTGAGCTAGTTGCATATATCTGAATGTTACCAATGGTCAATGTTTTAACTCAGTTAATAATATAAATTTGAGTGCTGATTTTCAAGGCAAGTATGTAGTTGCTATATTGGAATACGCATCATAATTTTACTTTACCGATAATTTCAGTACGAGATTAAGCTAAGCTTAGTAAATCTCTATCCGAACCAATTCGCATAGAAATATCGACACTGTTCTCTAGTTAGTATTGATTTCCAAATGTTTTATTTCTATTTTCATGAATACATTTTGTGTGACAAACCAACGCCTGATTAATCAACTTTGCAACAGGTTGCCATCGTTATACCTTCAGCAATAATGCTGTAGATGGATAAGGAAAATATTGGTTTCAGTTGCAGGGTTAACATATTTCGTCTGTAATTATTACAATTTTTTAAGAAAAATGTTCTCTCATTTTGGAAGCGTTTTTTGTAACAAACAGTTTCTACTTTATAGCTTCATTTATCTTGGTACTATTAAAATTCAAGTTTAGGTTAGTGTTAGACAAGAATTTAAAAACATTCACTGCAATTTGTATTAAGATCGCGCTAACATTAATTATAGAAACAATAGTACTAACCAAAAGAAACACAGGAAAAGAAAAATCATTTCGTATATCCCTCCGTTCAACCAAATGGTTAGTATTAAGCTAGGACAAAAAATCCTAGCTTTAATTGAAAGACACTTTCCTACTGATAGCAGACTTAGCAAGATCTTTAATAAAAACACCTTAAAATTAAGTTACAGCTGCACCGAAAAATCTAGAAAGAACCATAAATAAAAATATAATAAAATCCTGGAAAAATACGCATGCCAAAATATTATTAATAAAATCCTAAACTAAAATTAGACAGAAATAATGAAAAATTATGTGATTGTAGAAACCCTGAAGACTGCCAGTTGGAAAATAAATGCCGCATAGAATCTGTGATATACCAATGCACAATCTCATCCATTGAGAGTCCTAACATTAAAATGATATATATAGGATCCACGAAAAATGAATTTAAAATTAGGTGGAGACAACACAAAAGCTCCTTCAATAATATTAGAAATAGAAATCAGACATCCCTATCCAAATATTTTTTCAAATATTTTTGGCATTTAAAAGAAACGAATAAAACACCAAAAGTAAAATGGAAAATAATAAATAGAACAAGAACTTGTAAAACTTGGAATGACCCATGCCTTTTATGCCTACATGAAAAACTACACATTATTAAGTTTCTAAAAAACTAAAGTTTATTAAATCATGGACATGAGTTTTTGGCCGACATCAACAAATTTTCGCCTTAAGTAATTAGCTTAAATTTTTTTAGATTTCATAGTCCATAAACAATTTCAATTTAAAGCAAAATGTTTAAAAGCTCAGCCCAATCATAAGATAAAAAATCCCTTTATGAAGTCGTCAAAAAACAAATTGTAGTTCAATACAATGTATTTATATACATACAACCCTTTTAGAAAAAAATTCAAGGTATACAAATATGAATTTAATGGCCTAACAATAATGCCAACAACTCTCTGCCGTTGAAACAGACCAGACGATATGTGTCAAACTGATATCATCATTCGCTTGAAAATAGACACCCCGACCCTACCTTGACTTAACCTCTTTCTGAAAGTAACTAATATGTTGATACAATATGTTCACCTTTACGCCACTTATTAAAATAATTGGTTTCGCCGTTTCCATGTAATTAATATTACGAATGTATATGCTTATTAAGCTCCGTAAATTTCAAGATTAGTTATTCCAAAATTCGCTTGAGGATGAAACAGAGATGTTTTTTTAGCTTCTATTGACAGATGAGAACTTTTATGTAGCGATGGAATCATATTTTAAAAAAAATAATTATAATATATATATATATATATATATATATATATATATATATATATATATATATATATATATAATTAAAATGAAATGAAAAACATACACATATACACATCCTTTCTTTTTCTTTATATTTTCTTTATATTTTTCTTCAATCATATGTTCCTCGTTTATTTCACCCTCGATTTTTCCGTTGATTTAAAAAAAATATTTTATTTCATCTCTTACTTTCTTTTCTCGCTTCACTTTCGCTCATCTTGTTATTCAATTTTTCTATTGTCCTCTTTGAAGTGGACATGAAACCAACATCAAGAGGACATCATCAGGACATATGCGTTGTGGTTTTGCTCGACTATTTATATATAAAACTCAGTAATACAATATTATACATTATTTTGTTGAGTGGTAACGGTTGTGTTTCGAATTATTCTAGGGCTAGAGTGGAAATAATTGTGGATCTAGATGCAGTTTAGCATGAAACAAACTGTCGCCTCTGGGTGTTGATTTCAATGTCCAATTTTATATTCACATACTCTCTATCCCTGATACTGAACACTTTAATCCATAAATATAGCATTAACTTAAAACTATGTTTATCATATATATTTGTGTGTGTGTGTGTGTATGTGTGTGTATTAATTAGAACAACGACTGGTACTGAAAATTTCTCGGCTCAACCAAGATCCCATCCCAAATATCTGATGTTTGGTCATTAGGTTAGATATTCGGTAGAGTGCTGTACCAATATCTTTTCAGTTTGCCCTCGTATACACTAACGGAAAATAAAATAGAAGAACCGTGAGTATGTCGTTCAATTTATTGAAGATTAGACATTTGAATTAAAATAAATGCTCGCATATAAAAGCCAACACTTTCACAGATTCTACTACTCGACCCTCACATTAAATTATTGCATACTCTTCTTTGGCGTTAACACAGGCCTGGGCTCTCACGTTCATGCGAGCGTACTGATGGCGAGTACCATCCTGCAATATTCTATGTCGCCTATTGAGGCTATACAAGTGTTTGTGCGCTAACGGAACAAATTAGGCATCGCCACATTAGGCCACAAACATGTGGGTCAGGCTTGTTGATCATGCGAAATATTAGGGGTATTATGTAAACAAGGATCATTCTTCTGAAACTACGCATCACTTTCCTGTTGCAGTAATAGCATCAGAGCCGTTTAAACCGAGTGACCCTGTAACAACATCAGTGAAGACGTGAACAGCGGTCCTAAAGTATACGTGGAAGTTGGTTAGAGGCACGTATATATATATATATATATATATATATATATATATATATATATATATATATATATATATGATTCTAGTGTAAATACACGGTAAATAAAAGTAAATAAACGGTTCCTAACATCCAGAGCTGACTTTATTACGGGTACATTTGCCCTAATATTTGTGGAAGATGTACAACCTGTCGCTGCTTCAGTTACAATCGATCTTAGCGAGCATATGCATTATGCGGTCATCCAGAACTTGATCTATGCTTGTAGGAATGTTCATTTAACTGTAGTTATTTACAACGAATTACCATCGACGCAACAAGATCAACATCCGCAGCAATTTTTTGAAATGACCAACCAGTTTCTCGAAAGCCCCTCCCCTTATCCGAGCCATTTCATTCAGCAATAATTGAACAAAAGGAGGACGCATGCGTTTTCCTGGCATGACATTTGTGTTTCCATTATTATTTTTTTAACACACTTGACCTTATTATAGCATGCATCGTCGTCTTAAGCCCAGACCGAAGTGATATGAGTGTTACAATGACAGAGAAGACTGACATTTTTATCAGAATGTCTACTGCTTAGGATCATATACAAATTGTATCCAGGTTAAAATCGGATCGTCATTCAGGGTGTTATACTTTCCGCCAATATGCACGAAGTTCATTCAAAAATGAATGCATCCTGTGTTGGCTCACAAAGTCTGAGATGCGCTTTGATTGTATGATATAAGAGGCTGAAACTTTCAGGCAATAGCCAGTAATTCTTTTGACTATTTTACGAGCGGCAGTCTGGCAAAATGCTATCTGAGTTGACATTACGTACGAAACAGAAATATGTCGTTAAATTTATCTATGAGGTTAAAAAAATGCAAGACGCGTATTGCTGTTCTTGCTGTTCATTGACGCTTGCTGAACGTTTGATCAGAATGCTGGCTCTTTGTTCGTTGTCGCATGAAGTTCATATCTGATTGTGGTGAATATGTGGAAAACAATTTTTTGCATCTTTAAAGAGAAGAAGAAGCCGCAAACGTTTTTAGTTATAATGTTATATATAATGTGGATTTTTTTAAATGTATATTATACTTTATTTTCCATATATATATATATATATATATACAAATTATTATTTTATTTCATATGGTTTCTTGATATTCTATAACCTTCATCAGTTTTTCATTGATTGATTGAATTTCTACTGTTTCCACTTTAACATTAAAATGTTAAAAATAATAATAAAATAGGAGTAGCGGTTTATCCTTTGTTTTATGTTTAGGATTTGGTTTCGGGTTCGTTGTAAATTCTTTTCCTTCCCTTTCATTTCCAGTAGCCCCTTGCGTCTTAGTAGCGACACCGCCTTGCTCGGGGTGAATTGATTAAAAACAAATAGATCTGTGATATGCGCCACTAAGAAACAAGTGGCTGCTAGAAGTGAAATAGACACACTTATTTTTTTACACTGCCTATTTGGTGTCTATCAGCCTGAATTTTGAGAGTCTCAATAAAGAGAAAATGCGTTTCGGCAATTTCGAAGCTTCGTCCTCATTTACATTGAGAAACCCCCTTCAAGTAAAGTGTGCTTTGAAGCGTTCATTCTACTCAACCATGTGTGTCTACTAAATATAACGTTTATGGTAATATTATATACATATATAGATCCATCTCTTCTTCCCCACTCCAGTTATGGATTAATAGCAGGGCAGACTGGATTGTATAAGCTCCGGGTGGTAGTCTAAGATAAGGACAATTCTGAATTCAAAACCAGCGGAGAATCTTTGGAGATCTTGTCGCACGATGTGCACTAGTCCTCAAAAATGTGTTTGATTTTTTTACCACCCTTCACCACCATAATCAAATCATATATGCAGGTAGTTTGGCTGTTTGATTATAGGTACAGAGCTGCTGGACTCACAACAGAATATATATATATATATATATATATATATATATATATATATATATATATATATATATATATATATATATACACCTCCACTGATTCACTAAAAAATACTATACCATGATGAAAAAATGCTCTAAACCTCATATTTTCATCATCAAAATATTTATGCTATTATTAAGAAAGACCAGAGGATGTTGTAGTTATAAAACTATATTTACTAATCATAAATGGCAATTATGCAATTTTATACAATTAGGCGAACACCAATATTTGTTTGAATTTTGAATTTTTTTTTTTTTTTTGTATATAAACTTACCAATATTTGTAAATAATTACGGACGGCCATACACGGCATTATCAGAAAATAAGGGCGATAACTATATTAAATTTAAATCCAAAGTACCTAAAATTCAATAAAACATTGATTTACAGAGAATATTTTCATAAATTTTTAAGATTACTGGGTAGTTAAAAAAATAGATAAAATCCGCTCATGGTACATTCCTCAAATAAATTTTATAGATATATCCACCCCAGACAAAAATAAATACACTTTTGTCTGTCATTCAAGCTGTCAACCTAAAATAAACATTTACTGCCATCTTATGTGTTTTCTGCAATATTTTAAACTTAAAGTAATATTTGTTTCAAATCAAATTAAACTTTATTCCCCAATAAAGTTTCGCAAAAGTATATTTTATACTTGAAGGATTTTAAAAAATTACATTGCGATGATGAAGGGTCAAAAATGGCGCAAATCAACGATGATTTCACAACGGAAACTTCTAGTTAGCTTAAATTTTTGTAATACAACAAAGAATTTTGCTTATTAGAAATGTTAAATGTAATCTATTAGCTTGAAATTAAAACTAAAATAAAAGCTTCAAGAAAGATTCTTCCTTTTTAAAAAATCATTTTAAACCTTATGTATCGTGAATCTGTAGAGTATATATATATATATATATATTTAAGGTATGAATCCTCTTCTTCTCCGTCATCTATGGGTCAACAGCAGGACAGACCTAGTTCTGTAGCCTTGGATGGCAACTAGTATACTGCAGAAAGAAATGGCAACCTACTGCGGGAAAAAATCTGCCTCGTCAGTAATGTATCGAAAGATACATGATCGCCTATGCGTGTATCACGCATGGCACATAACTGACTGACTGATATATATATATGATTAATGTGGGTAAAAGTTTGTCATTTAGCTGATTGATGTTACCTTGAGTATCCCAACTCCAGAGTTTCCTCGGCGGGCCTGCCCGTCAACTTTTCAGGGTGTATCAACAATTTACTGCTTATGTTTTTCCTATTTTTCCTTTTTATCTACATTTAACATTGGTGTAAGTTTTTCTGTATTTTTGTGTTCGTGTGTGTTTTGTATGCGTGCAGCCATGCGCTCGTTTCTTCGGACATGCATCCGCTGGCATGCGTCCATCTGTGCGGATGTGAGTACGTGTAGGGTGTCGTGATCATTTGTCCTTTTCTTCGTTTTTTTTATTATTATTATTTTACACTCGCTCATTTAGCCTTCTCTCTTTTTTTTTGTCCCATTTCCTTCTTTTTTTTTTTTTTTTTTTTTTTTTTTTGATTGTTGCTGATTTATTCGGGATTTGTTCCGAATCTAGAAATGTGAGCCGATATAACTGAATTTTTACTAACATTGGTTAATATCAATTTTATTGTGAGAACATTGACTAACCTAATAAAATTTGACATTGTGCAATGAGAAGACCAGATTTTAACTACTTATGCATGTGTGCCTGTATGTATGCATGTATGTATGTTTGTACGCGTCCAGTATCTCGATACATAACAAGGCCCTGTTGATGAAAGTAAAGAATAGAAGGGATGAAATGTGGATAATACAGAAAAATTCAAGTGGCATTTATCGACCACTCCCCGCCAATGCCAAAGAATTCAGGTATCACTTTGCTAAACCATCAAACATTCTGTCTGCCTAACTGATTCTGTAAATTCAAATGAAACACCAAAGTTTTTTACCCGCTAAACAAATTAAAAATAAATATTCATAAAAGATCTGTAGTCAACAAATCAAAGCATTTTTTACCCGTTTGGCAATGAGATTCCAGCTTAACCTCTAGAAAAAAGCAGAACGTAATTTATTTGAAGCCTTTTTCTCGGTTTGATTAAAACAGCGCTTGCAGCAGATCCAAGTTTATGTGAACTAATGACCCTACATCGGGGTCAGCACATTATGTTTAAAATCGCACAGCGTGTGGCCGAGCTAATGGTAGAAAGAGACAAGGACAAGACTCCAAAGCTAGCGAAACACTTTGTTTTGTTTTCTCTTCTTATATGTGAAATGGTATTTGCGTTATTAAAATAAACTTATAGTATACAAGGGAGACAATCTAAATGATTCCTTAGTAAACAGCCGTATCATTTTATTTCCTCCTATTCTGTCGTAATCTGTTTGCATTTCTCGGTTTGGTTATATTTTAGTTTGCTATTTTACAAAGTGATTAAAAGTAACTCCCTATTTTATGTATGAGTGGCCATACAGGATTCCTGACTTAACAAACTGTGATTTTTTTTTGGTGGGGTTGGTTAAAAGAGCAAATCTACTATCCCAAACCAAGACTTTTGAAAAAATTGAAGGGCGGATTCAAGAATTTATGTCTTCCATACCACAAGAGTTCCTTGTGAAATCAGTTGATCAGATTCCTATGTGGTTCGAGAGGCTGGCAGCGAAATCTGGTGCCCATATCTAATTTTAAATATTAGGTTGGTGCAAAAATAATGACGTAATAATGTCGTTTTTTGACGTTAAAAAATATGCACCAACTTAATAAAATCTCATGATAGACGCTTTCCTCTCATATCCATTTCTTGTAAAAATTATAGTTAATAAGTAAATTATAATTATTTTAAAATGGGGAGTTACTTTTCAAACACCTTGTATATTTCTATTTAAAGCAAACACTTCGCTTACAAGTAATGACTAGCGACGACCATTTTGTAGTAAGTTCTTTGCTTAGGAGGTGATTCTAATTGCGACTGCGTAAGCGAGATTTTACTAGTTTCTTTCTTTTTTTTATCAATTTATCTCAAAGAAGACGCAAATGGCTACTGGGAGTGAAAGAGAATGAAAAAGATTGTAGAAGGGACAGGAAACCCAATCCTAAACAGGGAACAAAGGATAAAACTTTAAACCTGTTCAAAAAACTTGGACGACAGGCGAACGCATCTCATCCTATTGAGGATTTAAAATAAATTTAAAAAATAAAATAAAATATGATTAAATAATAAATAAATAGAGTTGAAGTGTTCAGGCGGAAACGTTAGAAGTAAAGAATTGAAGTAGACTTTAGAAGGAACCGGAAACACAATCCTAAACAAGGTCTAAACCTCTTATGTTCAAAACGTATCATTCTATCCGTTAGTTTATATGTCTATTTGGAGAATAGAGCGCTCGTTATTGAACAGTTAGTTGCGTGTTCGATCTGTCTTGAATGTTTTGTACACCATCACCTTGAATAAGATTCAGAACTTTACGATCTGTTCAGGAAATATATTTAATTTACCTTTTCTGAGATGAATATAGATTGGATCTTCGTTAATTCTTTTTATGTTCTTAAAGACTCCTGATTTGAGAATGTGTACGGTGCAATCGTCTTTATCGCGCGTGTTTCCGTCTTGCTGGAATTTAATAATGTATTGAATTTGTCAAGACTTCTATCACTAAAGAACACATAGTGTTGTCTCCTCCTCCTATCCTGCCATCAAAAGAACTATAAGAAAATCTTTGGCTACCGATATTTACAGACATTCTTCAAGATCTTAGCTTAAATTTAATTTTTAAAAAATCGGATAAGAATATTTCTGCTGATGTTGAATGAAGAATACTTCATCTAAGAATTTTGGGAATCTTCCGCTAATATTTTCGTGTTGAAGCTGACAGTGAAAAACTTTCGGAAGCGCTTTCAGAAAAGTGAACTTTTCTATGTCCAACCGACAAGCAAAATAAACGACTATTTTCTATATTACTTGCAAATATACCCGACGTTACCCGGCAATATATATGCATATATAAAAAAAAAAAACAGTAATGTACAAATTCATGATAAACAATATTTTTTGCAATTTAATATTTTTCTGCCGTTTATTGAAATATATTACACAAGTAACATCGATAAACAAGATCGGCAATATTATTTTAAGCTTTGCTTTTTCAATTTAATTTAATTCTTTGTCACTGCCACCATTGTTATATTAGTGTTTGTATATAAAACAAATAATTTTTTTATTAATGATAAATTTTAAAAAATCGACCTTTATTAAAATATGAAATCTTTTACAATTCATTAACTTTACCTTTGTTTTATTTTAAAAAATAATTGAACTACATCGGGTTTAAAATGGAAAATCTAAAATATAAGCGTATGTTTTGCTACGTTTTCTAATGCTATTCACAAATATGGACACTTATATAAAGAGTCGAGAAATAAATTACTTATCAAAACCTTCTTTGGGACATGCTGAATCAGAATATATATAGTTTTGCTAAGGCTTCTCTTCGCAGGCCCCACGTTGAATTTCTATTTTCATTTTGTTCATTCATTATTTTCACATTGTCTATGTATTTCTCCTTCAGATTTGGGTCGTTCAAGAGTCTATTGTATTACAATTCGGGCGCTGCCTTAGGTCTGTTCAATTCCCGTCGATTTATTCTGTTTACATACAAGTGGGGAGTGGGGGTGATCTCATTCGTAGTCGACACTTGGATTTGTTTTGGAATGTACGACTGCATTCCTGAATATTATGTCACACGTTAATTTCCCTTGTTCGCTTTTCCCTCTATTCGCTTTGTGAGTATCAGATTTTCCAAGCCCTGCTTTCCCATTAGGTGTCCCAGAAATTTCAGTTGCCTCTTCCTGATGTTAAGTATAAGTTTCCTCTTTGTTTGCATTCTTTCCAAAGCCTCATAGTTGCTCACATGTTCGGTCCATGATATCGTTAGCATCCTTCTGAAGAACCACACCTATGTTGCCTCGGGTCTCTTTTAGGAGACCGTCCAACATTCACTGCCGTAAAGGAGGACAGATATCCCGTAGCAGTTCAGTACTCTTTCCTTTGTTGCCAACGAAACCCCCCTGTCTCGTAATACTCTGCCTAGCTTTTGGAATGCATCTTTGGCTATCCCAATACGTCTTCAGATTTCAGCGTCGAACTTTCCGTCCTCTGTCAGAACATTTCCCAGATATTTAAATTTTCGCACCACCTTTTGCCGATGACCATGCATTCTGTCTTATTGTAATGTATGTTTAATCAATTCTTCTCACTCTCCTTCGCTACATTCCGTAAGAAGATTTGTAGTTTTCTTTCCGTGTCTGCTATTAGAACTGTGTCATCTGCGTATCTTATCTTATTAAGATTTTGACTGCCAATGATGAATCCTGGTAGGACTTCTAGTTCTCTCAGAATTACCTCGCTGTATAGGTTGAATAAGTCCGGTGCCTTACGCTACTTTCTATTTTTGTTTTTTATCTTTATTTATTTATCAGTTTTTTCTTAACCCTTAACAAAGGTCTCGTTTTCTCTTCAGTCTTTTGTTAGACACTTATCTCGTTTGTATTAATAGTATTAACGCATTGTTAATTTTGATCGGGTTTGTATCATCATTGTTTTTTTTTTTTCTTTTTCTTTTTCTTTTTCGATTTTGGCTACTGACCAGGGAAGATTAACGCATTTTGTAAGATTTGTCGGTCATTTGTTCCCATTTAAAAGCTAAATCGTATTTATGCCCCCATTTTCCATAAAAGCAGGAGTAGTTACACTGTATCATCCAATCCCAATTTCCTCCTCTACCACAACCCTATATCTTGAATACGATGAAAATACTATACATGTTTATATAAGGATGTTTAGTTTTCACGAATACTGTCGAACTTTCGTGATGTTTTCCAAATTAAGAGTGATGTAGATTTTCATGATACTTTTCTAAATGTATCGTAGATAGATTAGTCACAATTTGATAACAATTTAATACAGAAAATATGTTCACTCTTTATTGATGTGTCTAATAGCATAATGTTCTATTCTGAAATGATGTACTGTGAAGTTGTATAGGGTGTCATTCAACTAACAGAAAACAGCAATAAATGCCGGCACAGCTGTTGTTTCTGCTCTTCCACTTCCTCCTCTTACTCCCCCTCCTACTACTACTATGACTAAAATAATCATCAATATAATAACGAATATAAGAAAAGCGGATTTTTAATGCATCCATATTTGTCTAGATATCTATTTATATGGGAATAAATATTGATAGATGATGAAAGAAGATTTAAGTCTTTGCAAACAAGAAAAGAAAATGATGATCTGACCAGCCTCAAAGACCATTCAGACAACTTGTACGCAAAGTCCATCATAGGAAAAAATCGCAAAGAATTCTCGTAAAATTAAAGGAAGTGAAGAAAGGATGCCAAAGTCGAGAATATATAACAAGACCTGAATAAACAATTGTCGAAAGGAAAAAACGGTAAAAAATGTTGGTAAATGAAAGGGTCAGTAATATTGATAGGGAGAAGGAAAAAACACGAAACTTCTAATTATTACAGCTCAGAAGGACTACGTCAAAACCAATTGTTCCAAAGTAAAAAAAAATTAAATGTCACATTTGTGATGGAAGAAATCAGACTATAAATCAACTAATAAGTGAATACAGCACTAAGCACTGTGCAAAAGTCTTCGGTTTCACCATGGAAAATAAATCAGAAGCTGTCCTTAAAAAGAAATATAATAAGACATTCAGGGACATTGAGGTCCATATAAATCCCACCGCCAATCAAATTAAGAAAATTGGGTATGGTAGTTTGTAAGATTGTAAACGTAGCTGTAACAACAGAGCACAGGGTGAAGATGAAAGATAATGAAACAAATGGGAAAATAACTGGAACTCGCATAGGAAGTTACGTAGTTGTGGAAAAGGAAGTAATATCCATAATAACTGATGCACTTGGACCCGAAAATGTGAATTTGAAAAAACTGGAGATTCGAAGAAGGAGAATTAAATATTTCCAGACAACAGTAATACTGCCGCCAGAAAGAAGATCAAGGAAGGTTCTGGATATTTAATAGATTTATTCTCTCTCAATTCCCAGTATTAACCACACGACGCCTAGTGTGAACATGTAGTAGATTTGAAATATCAAATAAATACTTACAAACTAGCACTTAAGCACACATCCTCAGCATCCATTGCGAATATATTGCTGGACAAATGTCTTTCTCAATTCCTTCCGTGACGACCATGACTGTGCTATTCTCCCCTAGATTTACCAGCAATCCTTAGTATTGTATCAGTTTTTTCTACTATGTTTGATTACCAATTTGATACTATTCAATTAATCTTTTCTCTATTTGTTATCTTTTCTTGATGCTATGCTTTTGACCATCTCGATATTTTTCATATATTCACTCTTATATTCCTAACTCCATGTTGACTTCTTTCTATGTCTAACGATTGCTAGTTTATGAATTTGTTTAAAAATTATTTTATTATTTTTGTTTTGCAAACAAGCATAAGTGATGATATTATGAATTCATTATGTATTTTATGTTTTAAGCTTATTGGCAACGGGCTTTTCATTATGTCTCTGTTTTTATTAAATATCTGCCAATCAATCTTTGCATCCTGTTTTCATCGTTTTTGTTAATTTTATAATATTTTTTTTAAGTAGATGTACTTCTAGACTTTTCCAGTACAAGATTATTTTGGGAATGTTGCAATTAAACAATAATTTTATTTATGTTCTTTTTTAAACCCACTTAAAGAATTTTCCTCTTCAGTTCAATTAAAATTTGCTGTAATTAATTCATTCTACGATTCTGTTTGTTTGTTAATATCGTCAGCAAATCATGGCTCAAATATTTTCCGTTTATATTTTTCCCATCGTTACCAGTTCATTTTTTATGAAAGTTAATTGCAAAAATGCTGTAAATAATTTAAGCGAAATTGTATCCACTTATCTAACACAAATCATCATTGTGTAGTCGAAATATTACAGTACTGGTGTCAGTTATGTTCTCTATAACTTTTACATAATTTATGGCAATATGCTGCTCTCATACCGAAATATGAAATGCCTTTTCATAGTCAAGAAAAGTCATCGTTATATTCCGTTGTCTTTTTTTTTTTTTTCGATTCTTTACACATGGCCTATTGTTAAGTAACAACTTTTAAAACTTCTTGGTCACGTCGCAGATTATCATTTACAGTGTTTGTGAATCTGTAAATTTATATAAGATCGACAGTGAATGAAACGGCAAGAGTTGCTGAAATGTTATCTTATTTTTTACATATAAAGGAGAATTAATCATCCTAGATTGATGTTCTAAGGTATCTTTCTTTGCTAATGTCTGAATACTTTTATAGTAATTCTTTGTGAACTACTCTTGCACCTTATAAAAGCTTTCTTTCTTATGTTCTTTCGTGTTTCACCTTTTAGAGATAAATAAATTTAATTTGTCTATTATTAAACTAGGTACGTCACTTGTGTATCTTACAAAGTGACTGCTGCTAGTATTTCTATTTCCTGCGCATTCTCCTCGGTTAAACGTAATATTTTGTCCCCGTAATTGGTAATTTCCACATGCCATTTAATGTAAGAATTTAATGTTAGCTAATACGTGTTGCAGTCATTTCACACGAGCAACCACCCACAGAGACATATGTGTGTGTGTGTGTGTGTCTGTCTGTCTGTCTGTCTGTGTGGGTGTATGCTCGTGTGAAATGATTGCAACACTTATTACCTAACATTAAATTCTTATTTTACTTAAATCACACACACACGCGTGTGTGTGTGTGTGATTTAAATATATGTGTAAAAAGACAAATATGGTATTGATGATGTCATTCTTTAGATCAAAGTTGTGGTTGAATTTATTTCTATTTATAACTAACGCATTTGATAAATTATTATGTATAATATCTTTTTTTTCTGTTTATACAAACGTTTTTCAAATTTCTGCAAGTTTCCTCAAAGTATATTGTGAAGATCAGTTGTGACAGTTTTTTTATTTTATTTTATAGATACATGTTTCAGAATTATTCATTTTATGGATATTTTGGGTTCCGGTCATGACCATAACAGTGTTGGTTGTGATAAAAACAAACATATAATACTACATACTAACTCATTAATATTTAATATCCAAAACAATTTATCCAATTTTAACAATATCCAAATAATTAGAACCAGATTCAAAACTATTTTACTACACTTATTTACTATAGAATGTAGCTTACTTGGACGGAAAATTATTGAGAGTCCTCCTAAAATAAATACTAATTTTCCAAGCCAGTATTTACGATATATAGTATATAATCAAGCAAGCAACCATAATGAGTATTTTATCCAATGTGTTTTTTTTTTTTTTTTTGTGCTTAAAAGCAAGAGTCCACTAAGTAGCAGGGGAAACATTGACTAGTTAAATATGTGTGTAAAAATTAAAAGATCAGACGTTTTGAATTTTTATTTAAACCATTTTTATATTACGCGATTCGTCTTTTGAAAACACGTCTTCAAACTAAAATTCCATTGCTGACAAAATTTTAACACGTGGGCACGGGGATTCAAGTAGGGGTTTCTTATGCTAGTTTGCTGTCTTTTGTTGAAAATGACATCCAAAAGTGTTTAGTTTTCTGCCATTATTATATATATATATATATATATATATATATATATATATATATATATATATATATATATATATATATATATATATATAGGACCTTGAATAAGTTCTTGTTGATTTTTTATATAAAAGTAAAGTTTTATTTACAAAAATTAGTAAGAAACCAGTCATTGAAAGTACTGTCCATCGTTAGTCACTACTTATTCCCATTTTTCTGGCAGCATTTGAATTCCACATCCAAAAAACGACACGTCTTTTGAGGCTAACCACAATTCGACACATTTTTTGGCATCTCCATGAGAATGAAATTGCTGCTCAGCCAGCTCATGTGCCAGCGATCGGAACAAGTGATAATTGAAACGTCTGGTGAAATCGGTGGGCGGGATAGGACTTCCCATTAAAGCGTTCCCAAGTAGATTTTCAACCGCTTTGCAACATGTAGCCTAGCGTTGTCAGGTTGCATAATCACTTGGTCGTGTTTCTGCTCGTATAGTGGCCGTTTTTTCTTTATTACTCTGTTCAAACGCATCACTTATAGTCGATAGCGATCTCCTGTGATTGTCTCGGTCGGTTTGGGCAGCTCATAATAAACTACACACAGCTGATCCCATCAAATGCAGGACAGAATCTTCGAACTATGGATATACGGCTTTGCCACCGATGTTGATGCAAAGCCTTGCTTACCCCCACGATCTTCTATGCTTAGGGTTATCGTAGCGTATCCATTTTTCCTCGCCGATCACGC
This sequence comes from Acanthosepion lycidas, assembly GCA_963932145.1. Taxonomy (NCBI): domain Eukaryota; kingdom Metazoa; phylum Mollusca; class Cephalopoda; order Sepiida; family Sepiidae; genus Acanthosepion; species Acanthosepion lycidas. The sequence goes on from OZ010576.1 coordinate 65,790,142, forward strand.
TACAATGCAAAAAAAACTTTCTTTTACTGGCGTTGAAGAAGCTTTTCACACGTGACAAGACGCCTTTCGATGTCTCTCGGTTTCAACTCGTACGCCACCCAATGTCCTTGCTTTTGAATCATTCTTAATGCTTTTAAACGCTTCGAAACTGTTGCGTGATCAATTTCTAATGATTCTTCAAGTTCAAGTTGCATCTGACATAAGTCCTCATGAAGTAATGCCTTCAATCCTTCGTCTTCAAACTTTTTCGGTGCGCCAGAGAATTCTTTAGCTTCAACATCAAAAACATTATTTTTGAAGCATCTAAACCAATCTCCGCATGGTGTTTCCAACAGAGCATAGTCGTTGTAAGTCTCAACAAGAATGCTTTATCTGCAGATTTCTTATGAATAAAATAGTACTGTAAAATTCCCAACAAATACACATTCCTTGGCACGAAATCCGACATGATTAATGCTATGAAAAACAATGTTGTTTACACTTCGGCGAAATGACATACACTGAATTTCAAGTTCCTTATAGATGCGTTGCTATATGAAATTACACGCATGCAGTTCTGGGAACGCCATCTGTTAGAAAACAGCGAGAACTTGTTCAAGGTCCTAATATATATATATATATATATATATATATATATATATATATATATATATATATATATATATTAGGTTGGTGCAAAAATAATGTCATTTTCTCACATAGTAACATATGTGAGAAAACGACATTATTCTTGCACCAACCTAATATATATATACATAAATGGAAATATGGAAAATTCTATGTAAAAGGCGTTTCGTCTTTCGAAACGATTTCTTCAGACTAAATAATAGTTTATCAATGGAATTATAAATATCTATTGAGAAGGAACGAAATACAACAAACATCGCTTATAATTCTATACTGAGAGAAACTCTGAAGATAAGTGGCGCGTGTTATATTTCGTTTTCTTCCCCTCCATATACATGATTACATCACATGAAAAAAAAGTAATTATTATAATGAAGTCCTTTAAAAGAATAAAACACGTAACATAGGATTTTTTCCATTTTGTCATTCAATTACCTACTTACTATTAGTCTTATATACTAATATAAGTTGTATATACTAATATAAGTTGTATATCTCACATTTCAACCCGAGATTTTTATTACGTCAAACGTTATTATAGTGGACACTTGTATTTGAGACAGGCGACCATTTTTATTTTAAACGGTTTTGCATTCCGTCTATCGGCCTGCGCATTCGGAAAATCTTAATAAAGAAAATGTTTACTTGACTGGGATGGAACCTGTTTCTCCCTTTGTAGAGGTAACAACCGTTTTATCAAGTGGGCTTTGTCGCTCGACTACAAAACACATCACAGTTAGGCAAAGAGAGCACATCTTCACTCAGATTATTTTTCTGGAAAGTCCATATCTGTTCAGTTTCGTCTCCGATACGTAAACAAAACAATTTCTAAAGAAATATTTTAATCCGACATTGTTATTATTTTTTGTTACTGTCTACTTTAATAACATTTGAAGTTATGAATGTTGCTCTACTCTAATTCTATTTTAAGGCAAATGTTCTGGTGAGTTACATTTCCATAGTTCCACCAATTTAGATCATTACATGCCACGTACACAGAGTTGAATCATCCACATTCCCTTCATATTCCAAGTTTCTTCTTCATGAGAAAATCCTTCTACATTCACTGTCATATAGCAAACTAGATATAACATATCAGTTCATCAAATTTTGAATTGTTTTTTTTCTTTTTTTTAACTTTCTGGAAAATATCTATCTTTATTATTGTGAGCTTTCAGATGTCTATGTCACATTTTTCATCGTTCTGTTACCCAGATATTTGAAATTTTACAGCTGTTTCATTTGGACGTCCCCAATATGTAGCTCATATGTTTAGCTGCCTCTTTTGCTAAAGAACATTCTGTCTTACAAATAAAGTTTAATACTTTATCCTTGTATTCTGCGTCAGACTACGAAATTATTGCCCGCTTGCATGCATACACACACACACACACACACACATATACATATATATATATATATATATATATATATATATATATATATATATATATATATATATATAATTATTATTAAAAATATGATTCCAACACGCTACATAAGAGTTCTCATGTTTCAAAACAAGAGCCGAAAACTTCAATATAATTATTTGAATTAAATTGAAGCTCTGTTCCATCTTCAAGCGGTGGAGATGCTTTTGAACTGGGATGTGAGAACTGGCGAATTCCATATTAGAATATACATGGAATGTGTGTTAAGCATTATGTTGAATATCTGAGCTGGAATTCGCCAGTCCTCACATCCCAGTTCAAAAGCATCACCACAACCTTGTAAGTGATGAATTGTTTTCCACCATACAATCCTTTTGTCACGGATGGAAAACGTCACAATCTTCTCACTACTCTCTCGCTATTTCCATGTCAAATGTTGTGTGACGAACTGCATTCATTACTAAAACCCTCAATGCCGCATAATCCTCGCCAAATTAATCTCCATTCCCTTTGCATTCCATTAGTAAAAAAGTTGTTTCACTCAGAGAGATTCTTACCAAGAACTGCTACTTTGTGGAACAGATTCCTGGGGATGCTTCCCTGATTACTATGATCTTAATCCCTTTACGTCTACGGTTAACCGTAATCTTTCACGCATATCCTCATAGACTATTACTTCATGCTCTTGCTGTTCTTAAAATAACTTCCATCCGTAACCTTTTACCTTCAGTGGCTCTTTGTCCCTGGCATTAAATGAACATTCTTAAAACATTACTATACACACAAACACATTTATTTAGGTAACTCCATGAAATCGCTAAAAAATAGCATAGCATGATGAAAAAGACGCCAAACTTGACGAAAACAAAATTTTATTGTCTAAATGTTAATGTTATTATGAAAAGGAAAGACCAAAGTTTTTTTTTTAATTATTTTTTAAAAATTTTGCTTTCTTTTTAGAAGATTCTAAATTTTGATTAAAAAAAACCTTGTTTCTCTTTGTATCACTGGAACTAGTAAAATAACAGATAATTATAGCACGTTTTTTTTTTTTTTTTTTTTTTTTTTTTTTTGTATGACACACATTAATTTGGAAAATCTTCAAAAATAAAAATAATTGTTGGATGTTAATGAAACTTTCAGAAACTATTCACAAATATTCGAAATTATTATAAATAAGTTGTTTTTTTTTATTAAAGTCATGGCAGAAATATTTTTTTATATTTACTAACCCCCCCATAACAAATTTTATGAAAACACTAGAAATTCGATCCAGTCTAGTTTAGTGATTACAATAGTTAAAAGCACAAGGCTTTGAGGAATGCATGTTTTTTTTTCTTTTTAATTGGACCCCGGCCCCCTACCTGAAAATCATCTCTGAATTGTAACATACAAAACTCAATAAAACAAAATATATTATTTAATTTCAAATGCTTTTATTTACTTTTAGTTGTTTTTATATGGACAATATTTTCTGAAAGCTAAATTTTTTTCGATAAAAAAATGAATTTTTAATACAATTATTTGTTATTTCTTTAATTATAATAGATTTTTACATTTAAGTTGTTAAAATATTATAAAATTAGTTAAAAGCCGCATTACGTTTCCTAAGTGTCCTCATGAGATAGATCCTTTTTTAGTGCGTTGTAAATTGTATTGTTTTGACTAATCAGAAGATCCGCAGTAATTAAAAAATGTAATTTTGTGTTCATAAAAATCGTTAAAATGGCTGTAATTAAAAAGTACGGAAGGTCATAAGCAATAAAACGTCACGTAGCTTGAGTGAAAGCGTTCTCCGCTGAACGTCGATTATATTATTGAAAATTCTTCGTGCGAAACACATGCTGAGCATTTTGAATTAGCGTTTTTTACCCATTAAAAAAATTTGAACATCATCCCCAGCCATTTTCACCATCAAGATTACTACATTTTTAAAAGTACCATTTATTTCATTTACATATTTCATTGCAATTTCAATTTTTTGAAGTTGTTTTACAGTTTTCACTTTTCAGTTTTCAGTGAGTTGACTTTATTTCAATTTTATGTGAAACAAACTGTTTTCGGTTCTATCCTTAAGTGTTGTTGTCATCACCCTGCTTAAAAGGTATTAAAAAACAAAAATACATCAAGCCATTGTTCAAACATAGATTTTTTTAAAAAAAAAAAAAAGGGATTTTTTACAAAGTGATGAAAGCTTGGCATTATCGTCTGGCTGGCCTTTGACCCAGTAATTTCAAAGTCAATTTTGGCTTAATTTCAACACTGTTTTCCTTATCGCTGATTTTAAAAAAATAAAAATAACAAAAAAACATATAAAAAATCCTGATTTCCAATGTTCAGGAATAGCAATTTTAACTATTTTTTCATATTTTATCCCCAGAAAAAATTTTATAATCATTTACACCAACCAATTTCACTTAGAAATGAAAGAGCATTCTTTGCTTTCAGGAAATACCAGTTTCATGGGGTGCAGATCAAAAGTTTCCTTGATATTTTGTTCAGAAGATGACAAAGTCATTTTTCATTTTTTTTTCAGTTCAAATTGGCTGTAGTGTAACAAAATAACTTTTGATATGTTTGTGATGATTTTTACTTGGGATAGAAATGTTTTATCATAGCAGATCTGTATTGACTTTAGGGGGCTATAGTTGCCCTCAAAAAGCTGTGCAGCACTTGTATTTTAATTTATTTATAGTATTTATACTTTCTACATATAGTATCAACAAACATATGGTGTAAGCTACAGTAATAAAAAAAAAAACAAAATAAAAGAAATTGGAATGCTGATAGTTTTTTTTTTACTTTAATAATTACGAGGTACTACATAAGCTGGTTCGTGTAAAAAAAACGTTACGTCAATTATGTCCTTCCGTATGATAACTCGAATCTCACGTTAGCTGACAAAAGAAAACAAGATTTTTAACTAAAATTTTGGACATGCTAAGAATGAAATACTTTGGTATTTCTTCTTAATAATATATATTCTTAAGCAGATAAAAATTGTTTCATCAAATTTAAGGCCGTTCTTGTCATGCTATGCTCTTTTTATTGATTTTCATGGAGTTACCTACATTTATTTATTTAAATTAATTTGTCCACATTCGTTCACCACACAATAATTAACCGAAAACACAAGACAAATATGAGTAGTTAATACAAAATACTATACAGTACACACTTTATAGGAAACCAAACACACTGTAAGTTAGAAAATAAAGAATCCGCAAGTGATGTCATTTTAAAATTTATATAAAATATTTCAAATGTGTATAAAATGTAATGTAGGTAACGTTTTTGGTGCGATCCATTAATACAACCCTTCTTTAGCGTACGGTTCCTGATCGACCTGTAATTCATATTTACAAACTTTTTGTCATCTCGACGTAGTGTAATGGCTAGAAAGTTTGTCTCGCTAAAACTGTTACGGCTGAGTAATAAATTCGATCCTCACGGGATGTCCCGTACTTTGAGACCTTGTACCATATATAAGTTACACCTTGAATCCTAAGTAATTACATCACAAAGGCATCCTCGTTTCTCATGTAAAATCCTGTATAAGCTTGAAGCCTTCATCAAGTGAATCCAGGAGACGACTGAGAGACCATAATTGAGACATAGATTATTGGGTCTGTTGTGTTCCTGGGAAATTCTCTCAAAATCTCTCGGTGGTGTGGCGTGAGAGTTTCTTAAATCTGTTAACAACTCTAAACATGTGACTTTAAAGATTTCTATGACATTTAAAATGGTAATCATTATTTTTAATAAAGTTTTCCTTGTGTCTAAATGAGTTTCATTTTTCAGCTTTAATCTGAAAAAACAAACAAATGAACGAACAACATTAAAATGAGTTTCTCGGTGTCTGTTTGGTTTCTCATAAATCATTCTGGCTAAACGTGTGCGAATATTATTTATCTTAATAAGTATAAAAATTGCATATTTGTTCATATACTTGATTTGACAAAAAGCAGAAATGTTTGTTTCTTTGATCAGATATTTATAAAAAATGAATATTTGCTAAAATATTTATTTATTACAACATACTTAAAATGTTTATTAAAATGTTCACCAAAAATTAGAATTTATTAAAATCATTATTTATTAAATTATTTTAAATCAATATTTATTAAAATATTGTCACATGACACCTTCCTTAGGCCCAATGCCCGTTTGTGTCAACGGTATTCTGGATAATCCTTCTCTAGTAGGGATTATCCATAGATGTTGAAATCTATCTTGTTATCTTTACTGACATGGTATTTGTACCTCATAACTAACCAACTTTGCATCATTTCATGTGGTTGAAATCAGAGTTGTCCTTCTCCTAAGTTGGTTGCCAACCACAGCTAGAGAGCAAAGTCTTCCCTGCTATTTAACCAATAACCAAGGGAGTAAGAGATAGCTACATAGCTTTTCTAAGGGTTATCTGTACGAAAACGAAAATAACGATAATATGTTGATAGTCACTAACCATTAAACTATACTTCCAATTAATTTTTATTGACATTAATATTAAAAAATGAAAAAGAAATTTTAAAAGCAACAAACCGATTCGCACTCGTATGACTTCATTTTTCTCAGTAATCAAAGCTGGGCATTCTCACCTCTAAATCTGAAGAGGTTTGAGTTGCTATCCTCGTTTTTGATTTTCGTAAACAGTTAAATTAATAACAACCGGATGAGATCGAGAAGTCCTACTAAATAAAAATTGTGTTTCCCATCAGGAATAATTCTTGATCGATGTCGGTCGTCATTAATTTCACTGTTTAAGAAAATTTTTTAAAAAATCAAGGATAACTCATTTATCTGTTAAAAATAGGAAATTATATTCGATTAAAAAAAAAATTCATCTGAAACTGCGACGCTCCTTGAAATTAAATTTTTAATCTTTCCATTGTGCCTCTTAGGTGAAAACCAGCATTGATGATTTCATGCCATCACGGTAATATCAAGTAAAGTCCCAATCTTCTCCTTGGTTCACTCCTGCCTGTTCCGCAGAAATCCCTTCCTTTTGCTATACCAGCATAATAGTTCGGATTATAACAGACAATTCTTTGTGTCCGCTCGTAGTAATTGTAAGCACATCTTCAACGAAGGTCGCTATTCGCTGGTAGAATGAGACACCGTATAGTTTGTCACAAGTTTGGTTTTTGTGATTACTGGCGGCTCTCTAAGAGTGTGTTAAACAATTGTAAATCTTCAATAAGTTTTAAATTTTCTCATATACCGATGATAAAGCAAAATGCTTTGCTCTTTAGTTCGCTTCCAACTTCAATTTCGACTCCTCAGGAGTTGCCTGATTTTCCTCCTATAATCGGATTTATACTGTATGTTATGCACATAACTCCGTTCATGGTTTCCGCTATAATCTAGATGCCCCCCCCCCAAAAAAAAGCATTCTGACTTGACGGTGTTCATGCAACTGTCTTAAAACAATGCACTCCTGAACTAGATCCTGTTCTTTCTAAGGTCTACAAGAAATATCTTTATACTTGTTTTCCAGTTTGTTGGAAATCCTCATCTATATCTACTGTCAAAAAACTTCGCTGAACTTTCTGATCACACAATGTATCGTCCTATTAATCTTCTACGTCTTTTTGGCAAATCATTAGATGCCATAATCAACACAGAATTAAGCATCTCTGTTCGCAAGGTCGTCATTCAAACAAACAAAATATGGTTTTCGTTTCTTTTGATCAACTGATGACGTGTTAACGGTTATTACTGATGAGGTATACCAAACTTTAGATAAGAAACTATGAAGCTCAGACTGTCGCTTAAAATATCTTGGAAATTATTTCTTATGGCTTTTCATATAGTGAACTTTATGTGTACTGTCTTACAGGCCAAAAGTCTTACTAAAGAAAATGACCCTCCAGAATTTGGACAGAATTTGTGAAACTGCTTTCAAGCCTAAAAATCTTTCCAAATCTAACTTAGCAGATATAGACTTTGAACAGTCCCAGCGAGAGATGTGCATTTTTTTTTTAAATAGGATAATTGTAATTGATTTTCTGTAATAGCTTCTCGTAACTTAAGGATAAATCACGCTTGAGCTTAATGATAAATCAAGCTTGAATTTCACTAAGAGGTCTCTATTCAAACATGCGTACCCACTAAATATAACCTTCATCGTGATACCATTTTTATGCTAATGTATGGCATGAGTAATTGATATATTTATGAATTTATATATATATATATATATATATATATATATATATATATATATATATATATATATATATATATATATATATATATATCTTTCTGTCTCTCTCTCTCTCTATATATATATATATATATATATATATCTTTCTGTCTGTCTGTCTGTCTGTCTGTCTGTCTGTCTGTCTCTCTCTCTCTCTCTCTCTCTCTATATATATATATATATATATATATATATATATATATATATATATATATAGAGAGAGAGAGAGAGAGATAAATAGGTAGATACTTGCTAAACGACGGATATAGGTACTGCAATGCGTCAATGTGGATAAAGAGAGAGTCTACATGTCTTTAAAAACAGCATTCGAAATCTTTTCAAGAGGGTTCGAGCATGTCTACTGGCGCTAGTGGGAAATAAATGATAAGTAAAACCTTCAAGTAAGACTGAAAGATCTCTGTATGTATGAATTTCGTATTTTCCCTCGAGAGAATAATATTTATTGATTCAGGGTTTATTATATTTTTCTTACGCACTCGAACATACACGCACATATGCATGCATACATATATATGTGTGTGTGTGTATGTATACACACACATACATATATATATAAATGATTAAGCATTAAATGATTAAGTATGTACGTGTGGGGCAACTCTATATATTATTTGTAATATAATATTTCCGCCGTAAGACATTGTAAACAGACACAAGTATACAATTGTAAACTTGAAAATATATTTTCATATATGCCTCAGTGACATCTCACATACACGCGCGACACGCGCGCATGTACACACACACACACACACATACACTTACTCCCACGCACAATTTTGTTCGTAAATTCGAATCTATGTCCAAATGACCATAAATGATCTGGAATATCTCATCTGGATTTCTATAAAGCTAATATTCATTTTTCTTTAAAAGTATCATTATCTATTAAAGAAAAAGACGACAGAAGAGAGTGAACAAAAGTAGAATTGGCAACGAAAGAAAGAAAAAGGATGTAGGATTAAAAAAGCCAAGAAGACAACAAAGAATAACAAAAAAGAGAGGAAGTGAGAATGAAAATTAGAGAAGAACAAAAAGAAGAAAGAAATAATGAATACTGTAAAACAATAAAAGGAGAATGAAACGTGATCGAAAGAAGAATAGAATGAAACTATGATATAAATAAGAAGTACGAAAAGGCGCGCACGAATAAATAAATAAAAAAGCAGAGTAAAGAGAGAGGAGGGAGAGAGAGAATAAAAATATTAAACTGATAGGGAGTAAAACATTAAGATAGAAGGGAAAAATGTCGACTATGGATCTTTCTTTAATAAGTACCTGGTAATAAAATAACTCTCGACGCGCGGTTGCAACAAAGACGAAGACGATAAGATAAATTTCCTCAGAAGGAACAAGATGCAGAAAAAAAAAAAAAAAGGAAATAAAAACATTGCCATCACATTGGACATATCTAACTCGCTTCCAATTCCACCACAGTTCATCCATCTTCCTCTTCGCCTTTTTTTATGTTTTCCTTTACATTGATTTTTATATTCGTATGTTACACAAATCATGTAATGACCCAAGTTCTCAGTGTTTTGCGACATTGGGGAAAAGGGAGATAACCACTTCTATTCTTCATTTACATACCTACCTACAGACATACATATGTGTACACAAGATAATTTAAATGGAGATGGAATATATATATATATATATATATATATGATTATTTATATATCCCATCGCCATTTAAATTATCTTGTGTACAATATATATATATATATATATATATATATATATATATATATATATATATATATATATTTGTATGTATGTGTGTGGTTGCGCTTCACATAAATACTCGTATTATAGGATTTTAATATAGAGGTATTTATATATACACACTCGTAATATATGCAGACAGAGATAGACATGTTATACATCCAGTTATCTCATTCATACTTATGTTTGTGAATTTAAAATAGAAAATACGATTAAGACAATCGGCAAAATAAATAACCTGTTCACTCACTTATGCACATATACAAGATAGTCATACATCTGTACACAATAGGTTTAGAAGTAAGCGCACATATACAGTTTATGGTACTATGAGGTATTCATGTAGCCAACTCAAAAGCAAATTCTCAACATATGCACACACACACGTACAAACGCACACACACGTACGTATATATATATTATATATATATATATATATATATATATATATATATATATATATATATAGTAATGGGATGCATATACGATGGGGTGCTGAAAATATATCTTTCCTTTCAAAAAAGGATTAAAAAACGTATAGTCAAATTTTAACGTTTCACTACTTATACATTTGTATTCATAAGTATTCATTGTCACATCTATCTATCTATCTGTCTATCTATCTATCTATCTATCTATCTATCTATCTATCTAAACGCGCACATGTGTGTGTGTGTGTTCAAACATGTTTGGTTGAATAATATTGACAAATTCTGTCTCTCCAATTTTTATTACCTTTTTAAAATCACCGAATAAGTAGTTTTATATAATCGGTAAATTTATCAAAATTTCATTTTATTTTTTGTTCTCCCTACATCCTCCATGATTACTTCGGAAGGTTGCTACATTCGTTTTTAAGGATTTCGTTTTTTTATGAGTTTCTGTGTTTGTTGTTGGTTACTTCCGCCGTTTCTTCGATTGTTGGAACGAATTTCAAATCACTCAATGTGACGTCATTCAAACAGTCAAGCTGAATTATCACGTTTATTTTAAAAATATTTTAGACAAACTTCAATATATAATCCCCCATATACACAGAGACACACACTGACACACAGAGACACACACGTGTGTATATATATATATATATATATATATATATATATATATATATATATATATATATATATATATATATATAATTATTGCGACGATGAATCAATAAGCCCACAGCCTAATGTATAGTTATTATACAAAGCCCGATGTGTAAATTGTCGCCATTTTATTTTTTTTTAATTTCGCGCATGCGCTTTGTTTGTTTTTGATTTTGTCGACTGCACATTATAGTAGGGTCAGTTGGGCACAGCCTGTGAGAAAAAGAGGACCATAACGCAATTTACCCCGAGAGAAATTTGGAAACGGCATGATGTACTGCTTGAAGCTCCAATACAAATATTTCAGTGTTCGGGTGTCAGTCTAGTGTAGATGATTCGGAAAGAGTTGGATGAGTCTAATGGTGATTACGAAGGTACGGCAGCTCGGAAAACTCACTCTAATCGTTCTGATAAGAAAAGGATTCCTCCATTACTTGGTGAGGGCCTCAGACTCAACAAGAAGGCCTACATCACGTATCTTGAGGATGTAGAACTGCCCTAGATCAATAGGCTGGCTGCTGGAGGACCCTATATCTGGCAACAGGATTCTGCACACTGCTACACAAGCAGGAAAACCCAGCCATTGCTGTCAGACAATTTCTGCGACCACATTACCCCTTTTATCTGGTCACCTAATTCTCCAGACTGCAACCCCTTGATTATTATGCGTGAGGGGCCAATAAAACTCCTTGTAACACCAAAGATGAACTTAGGGCATGGATTATGGCAACAGACCGTTTACAGTCGACAACATCAAAAACAAACAACGTGCATTAACAAAATTAAAAATATAAAATCTCGACAATTTACTCATTCAGTTTTGTTGGTCTCTCGCACAACTGCGCCTCACGCATAAAAATCAAGACTGCCTGACTATTGCGTCTAAAATGAAACAGCCTGTCGCTTCTGAGTGTTGACTTCAATGTTCACTTTTATATTTATATTTACATACGCTCTATCTCTGATATTGAGCACTTTATCCCATATATATAAAACACCTTAAAACTATCTTTCTTCATATATATATATATATATATATATATATATATAAGTATATGATTGGTGTATATGGAATGAATTCCAATAACCAACAATTACTATTCTTAAAAGAGTGCTCAATACAAAGTAGAGCAGATATAATTATTTATTTTAAAAAAAATTTATAACATAAATATGTTATAGAATCACTACAAAAATAGCCATTTTGTTTCAACACCCTCGGTGTCTTATCAAGTGATGACGTTGAATGTAAAATAAATGGTTTTAAAAGTTTCAAATTAATTAACAATCCTTCGCAAGGGGAAAACGTTGTTACAAAGGCTAGATGGACCAATCAAAACACAAGTATAGGAAAATTCAAAAAGCTTGATAACGAAGCCATGTTATAATATCTATTCAGATGTTTAAAATATGGGTAGTATTAAAAAAGAATTTATTACTAAATTATATGATAAAATTTAATATTAAATTTTATCATATAATTTAGTAATTATTGGTTGGAATAAATTCTTTTTTAATACTACCCATATTTTAAACATCTGAATAGGCGGTGTAATCGTTAGCAAGCTTGTCTCGCTAGAACAATTACCACTGAGTAGTGAGTTCGATTCTCACTAGGTGCCCCCTACTTTCGGCCTTGTGCCACATCTGAGCTACGCTTGGAAAATCACTATATATATTAGGTTGGTGAAAAAATAATGTCGTTTTCTCACATAGTAACATATGTGATAAAACGACATTATTTTTGCACCAACCTAACACACACACACACACACACACACACACACACACACACACATATATATATATATATAATCCTAAGGAGCCAGGCAAGCCTACCTAGGTTTCACCTAAACGAATCGTTTCACCTGACAATCCGTTTAGGTGAAACCTAGGTAGGTTTGCCTGGCTCCTTAGGATTATCTTAGGTTTGCTCTACTTCATGTATTGAGCACTTTACGTAGTTGCTTTTACTCGATTTGGAGTTTTTTTTCTTTGGACTTTGAGCTTGAACTCTGGACGATTGTTTTCGCCTCAATTTCATGTTCTTGGTTCTTTCTTTTTTTATTCCTCATTTTTCCTTGGGTACCGATTTGTTCTATTACAAGTCGAACTATCCAAGGTTTTTCCTAATGATAACCACCATGAATATATATATATATATATATATATATATATATATATATATGTATGTATGCGTGTGTGTGTGTGTATTTATGACGGTGGATCAATAAGCCCACAACCTAATGCATATTTATTCGCAGCTACTTTTATCTGAAATTTTCAGTCTATAATTTTATATTTCTGTCATTAACATTAGCCACTGAATTAAGCCCACTGAAAATACAGGAAATTCTCTTAAAAATAAATATTATTGACGGAAATAATTCTTTATTGATGTATTGTTATTATATCCCACTCAGTATTAAACAAATATATGTCGATATACGCTGCAAAAATATTGCAGATAATTTAAGCGATAATTATGAAATCTTACATTTATACACACAATAATTATTCTTAAGTAATGAAATCTTGGGTTTAATGACGTAATACTGCAAAAGCTTTAACATTTCTTGTAACAACGTCAACATTTCTTGTAACAACATCAACATATCTTGTAACAACATCAACATTTCTTGTAACAACATCAACATTTCTTGTAACAACATCAACATATCTTGTAACAAGAGATAATCATCAACATGTTCAAAATTTGAATTGAATTTATATCTTTACGAACATCAAGCGTTATGAATATAAAATATATCAAGATTTTCTGGAATTTTAAAATGATAACATTTCAGTTCACGTTCCTGAAAATGACCAATGATGGTCAAAGATAAATATGTATGGACAGTTTTTACGTCTACCATACTGAAATCAACGATCCATTATATTACAGGAATACAAGGGAAAATGTGAAAACAAACCTTTACTGGTGTCTTCAATAAACAATAATATGTGTTCGTTTGTTGATTTGGAGATGTTATTTGTGAGAATGAAAGAATTTAGGCTGTGGTTGCAGGTAGATAGATCTTAGACTCTGTAAGTATAGATTTTATAAAAATTGGGGATATAATAAAATGTGTTTAACGTGTGTTTATCGAAGTTAAAATATTTATCAGGATTCCTTCTAATTATTTTCTACGTAATAAAGATCTTTTCTAATTAGGGTGGCATTTATTAAATCGAAGTTATGACATTTTTTGTTTCTGTGTGTTTGTGCTCGCTCGTAACACATACACATATATGTATGTATCAATGTATGTATTTACGTATACACAAGATACATGAAGGCGCGCATATGCTTGCGTAAATACAGTGACGAATTTGTTCTTATTTGTGAAAGCCTTTTTTCCGATACATACATTTAAAAGTGTGCTATGCAGAAATGAAAAATTTGTTTTTGATTAAATTTTGAATAAAAAATTTTCTGAAACGATTAAATAGAAACACTGAAGAAAACTGAAAATAGATAGATAGATAGATAGATAGATAGATAGATAAGAATAGACTGAGATAGATAGATAGATAGATAGATAGATAGATAGATAGATAGATAGATAGATAGATAAGAATAGACTGAGATAGATAGATAGATAGATAAGAATAGACTGAGATAGATAGATAGATAAGAATAGACTGAGATATATATATATATATATATATATATATATATATATATATATATATAGATAGATAGATAGATAGATAGATAGATAGATAGAAAGATAGATAAGAATAGACTGAGATAGACAGATAGATAGATAGATAAGAATAGACTGAGATAGATAGATAGATAGATAGATAGATAGATAGATAAGAATAGACTGAGATAGATAGATAGATAAGAATAGACTGAGATAGATAGATAGATAGATAGATAGATAGATAGATAGATAGATAGATGTTAAAGAAAATATATTATAGCAAGAATTGAGTTGTAAACTATAAAAATTGAAAGGGAGAGAAAGAGTGAACGTAGAAACTCTTTGTACATTCGGTTAATCCCATGAAGAAGAAGAAGAAGAAGAAGAAGAAGAAGAAGAAGAAGAAGAAATATGATAAATCTGTGTAAGCTTGTAAAAAGAAAAGATTAGATTCGTTGCATGAAAATTAAATTCATTCTCTCGTATATATATATTTATATATATATATATATATATATATATATATATATATATATATATATATATATATATATATATATATATATAAAGGGATAAAGAGGTAGAGAGATGGGAAAGATGGAGAATATACAGGGATAAATCTTGTAAATGTTTTAGTGGAAACCACTGAAATAAACAGAAAGGTGTGTTCAGGGGGAGATAGAAAGAAAAACCCCTTGGTTCGCCTCAGTTTGTCACGACCAACCCGCTCGTTTCTTCTATCTCAACTGAGTACATTTAAATATAAATTATGTCTCAAACGTATAAACATATCAGGAAACTTTAGACCCAATTTCCCTAGACGTCCGCTTACAAGATTTTTTTTCTGTAGTTGACATAGGTCGTCTGTCAAATGGCTGCAATGGTTTGTACGTTGGACAAGCCAGTGCATTTATTTATGCAATAATTACAGAAGAGCAGCATCAATTCCCTGCAGTACGATTTACACCCGTTCCTTTTAACTTTCATTTTTCTTTCTTTAATATTCATTGGGGTCTTTCTTTCTTTCTTTCTTTCTTTCTTTCATTCTTTCTTTCTTTCTTTCTTTCTTTCTTTTCCCACTTCTCTTATATTTTATGACTAAAAGTTTGAAATGGCTTTTATGAATTGAAAGTTTATTTTATTCTTGACACATAGTACTGAAATGTCAAATGGATTTTTTTAATTCCAATCTCACGAACACAATTTATAATAATTAAAAAGTTAAATTCGTGTGGGTCATTGGGGCATCTTCAACTGAATGGTAAATTTTATGAATGCCAAACAACATACGATGGTTAACAAGCATGTCTTCCAAACTATTTCACTTTAAGCTCTCATTATTGCAGCCTTGTACCAGATTCGATTAAGATTCATAAATATCTATTCAGTATTTTCATGGACGGTAAAGCCTTAAGAAACGATTCATGAAAATATTATATTTGTATTCGAATAAAAAAAAAAAAATTGTAACCAATGTAAAGTGTTTTTAAATCTTGTGAGCTATGTAGTTGTAAAATCTACGCTTTATTTAGAGCAAAATTATAAATATTGAATTTCATCATTTCATCGGTGATAACATTAATGTGCGGGTGGTGTAATGGATAGAGGTTCAGAATGAGAAATCAGAGAGCCGCGTTCGAAAACCAGTCGGGTTCGTTACATTCACTTACGAGCGAATACTCTTGTGTAAGGTATGAATCTATCTCCTCTTTAAGCTATGGGTTAAATAGTAGGATTGTGTCTAAAAAATCATTGTTATTCTAAATATATTACGATAAAAAAAAAATGGAATATTTGCTTACAAAAAAAAAAGAATTATTCTTATAATCCAAAATGTTTCCATTTTAAATAAACCACGAAGGGGTTGATAAGCTGTAAAAAACAAATCAGTCAATCAATCAAAGACGAAGACGATTCACTTTTGATTGGCCAATTCTAAATGGGTTTCATCGATTGGTGTTTTTAATCGATCCAATTGGGAACAGTAATTGTGTTAATTCAACGTCTGATTTTGCGGAAGGAATTTGTAATACACAAGGCTCTTCTACTCCTGCCAGATACACAGAATTCACCTTCTTCAGGCGCAGACCGCCTTTTGGACGGATTAATAGAGGCTCTTTTCGTTTCCCTCAGTTTTCGCTTCAAACCATTTTTTCATCGCCTCTGATCTTTCTTTTCAAAAGACGGTTGTTTTGATTCGTTTGAGCAGAGATTCTCTGCAAATGGAAACGTAGTCGATTAAATCTTCTGTTTTTCCATTAAATCAAAATGCATACAATATCTACGTATTTTCAAAATGCTTTTTGAATCTAGCGAACCACAAACGAACAATACTCTCGGCTATGGCACCATCTCTAAAAACGGTACGTATATGTTTTTCTGCTTATGCTGTGATTTTTTACCTTTCCGAAAATAAAAGAGATTCAAATAACGAAAATGCATCTTATTTTCCTTCATGTTCACTTTTAAAGTACAAAACATTTAAAATTCAAAATCCACACATGAATTGCATAGAAAGACTCGTGGAAAAGTCATCTTTCAGAATATGTAGATATGTAGTAATGTTTTAATCACATGTGAAATCAAATTAGAATAATGTAGCAATAATGTAAATAATAGAGTAAATCATGTAGTAAATGTTAGTCTAATGTAAAATCAAATGTTCAAATTTCACTTATTGAAAAACGTTACGAACTTTTGTTTCAATCCAATATCAATATATACAAATGACCAACATTATTAATAACCGTATGAACAATTGTAGAAGATACAAAGTCGATTGTAATCTAATAAAATCGTTCTGATTCATTTGTATCGATACAGTCATGACATCAGTATTTTAAAACATGAATAAATTCGAGCATATCTATTGAAGACATTTCCATTCGCCATATTACTGTTATACTTTTAAAAACCCAGAGGCCCTAGGCCACATGCATAAAATGTTCACTTCAATTCATTTAATCTCTTCGTCGAGTTCATTTGAATAACTTGCATCTTTAAAAAAAACGGCAAAACTGTTTATCATTTAATGGCAAATCCATATAAGAACAAACGAATAAAAAAGTTAAAATATTTTTCAATACAAACAACAAAAATTAATAAATCTTTTGCCCCTTATTGCGAAATCTCATTTTCTAAACATTCGTAAATAAGAAGCATAGCATTTTCAATTTGTTTGTAACATACAACTGTGTGTGTGAAACAGATCAGCTCCATTCATATTGAGGAAACTTCTTCTTTTGTAGGTTAGCATGCTCATCGTACAAATCATGGTGCCTTTGTCTCTAAACGGATACATCAGAAACATAGAAATGTCCATTAAATCACTATTATATCAGAACAATAGTAGGTAAAATGAATGAAAAAATGGAAAAACTTACTCGTGATGTTTTTCGTTCAGATAAATAAGTTTTATCAATGGACTCAGATTTATATATAAAATGTTTGGCGGAGAAATACAACAAACGACTTTTAGAGTTGACATCAAAATGTTGAAGAAACATAAATGTTCATCCTTTAAATTTAATCTTGTCTGATCTTAGCTTAATCGATTTCACTCAGTTTTGTATCGCTTGTTATTTTTATTTTTAGCATTAATATTGTCTTTAATTATCCCATGTTTTATTGGGCGTAGTTTTATAAAGAAAGCATTGTTTTGTAAAAGAATGTCTCGTGTGTTCATATAAGATTTATCTAAACTTTTCAATGTCTTAGCGGCATATTTCGTAGGTCATTATTCCAATGTATTTTGCAAATGCCTGGTTCAGGTCTAATGTGTTATCTGTGTCCATATAACGGAAAAATCCAAATTATGTTTAACCATTCTTCATAAACCTGAAATGAAGGAAAACTATTTTGTAGTTATCTATTATCTTTCACTTTAACTGCCCAATATGCATTTCCTGGGAAAGGTAAGAAAAGTTTTCGTCGGCATTTTCATCTCACGTTTGAAGAATTACAAGAGACAGGTTTATCAGTGCTCTGCAAATGAGCGGAACTGAGAATATTATGTGTTCTTCTTAAAGCCATACTAGTCGGTATTTTTCCAGCTAAATTGTCGTCATGTCATATTACGTAAGACATAAGGAGAACATCATGCACACATATCTATCCATTTCTCTCTATATTGCTGATATGCTCTGAAGAGTGAACGGACAAGTTCGGCTATGAAACTCTGGCGTCGAGATGCTGAAAGTAACATCAATCAGCTAAGTGACAAACTTTTATTCATATTAATCATATATATATATATATGTGTGTCCCTCGTAAAACTTGTCTATGGTAATAACAGATTCTACGGCTAATTTTGCGCATGTTTGTTAACTATAACAGATTGTTTTGACTAAATACTTACATGCTCTCTGACCCGCCAGCTGTTGCTTGTGTAGCATCAGCTATTTTGTTAAGATAAATTAGTCATGGGACAACGCACAGGAAAGAGTGCACGGCATCCATATGAAAGTTTCGATATGACAGGTATATATATATATATATATATATATATATATATATATATATATATATATATATATATATATATATTGTGACATACTTCTCAATGTTAACTGTTAAATCAGACGGACAATAAATTTAATAAGAGAAGCGCTGTCTTTGTTTCTCCTTCTCCTCCTTTCCCCTTTTTTGTTTACTATTTGTCTGGAGTGAGTTTTGTTTCGGCGAAGAAAGGCCAGGAAAGGAATTTGGGGTCGCTTGACAGCAAACAGAATGACCTCGTAAGAAATGGTAGGAAAAGAATTTGGGGTCGCTTGACAGCAAACAGAATGACCTCCTAGGAAATAGAGTAAAAAGCGATCAATTACGCACGTGACATCAAGTGGGAATTTGGTATTGTAACTTTAGTTTCCATATTACCTCCAACAACAACAGTTCATGAAAAAAATAGACTCTCATCATGCGACCGTAATGTATGAGAAATACACCCACAAGCCTATTCCATTACTTGTGTAAGGAAGAAGGAAACTTCATCCCTGGGATCTTGGCTCTATTTGACTATTTAATGGGTAAAGAATAAAGGAATATCAAATAAAGGAAACAACAACCAATCAATAAAAGAAACAACAACCAAATTTTGTGAACATTCTACAGCAACTATGTCTGTCTGTCATTACGAACATTCGAACTCCAAATTCCTGAAACACAAAAGTTTGAACTGACATCCAATATCAGTTAAGTGTTCTTTTATTAATTGTACGTCTGTCACTCCATACTTTTCATATATTTTATATTTTGTCATATAAAATTTATTTACAGAGGTTAATCTTGCGTTTGTTGTTTGTCGGTACCTGTTTGTGTATTCCTATCTGAGCGAAACCATCTTTTTTCTTTTTATTCTTTTTGGGAACCTGAGATTCATACATTTATACGTTGCGAATTCGAAACAATATATATGTATATATATATATATATATATATATAAGTCAAAGATATGACGTCTGGATAGGCAAGGGTAGCAGTACCTGCCCTGAATAAAATAGCCCAGCAGCTACATTTTCCTTCTGTGTCACAATATGCACCTAATCCAATAAAATTGTGAAGGTTACTCCGATTATTATGCAAAATATTTTATATTTTTGTACATTTACTGCACAAATGTCACAAGCTACCTACCCTGAGTAATTACTGGTGGTACGGAAAGTTGTATCAGTGCCAGCAGACCGCCTAAAGTCATTTTACGGAATAAAAGCGATAAAAAAATTTTCTTCCTTATCGTAGCACACTTTTACACATCGCTTAATTCCTTTGGCCAAAAATTAGGTATTTATTTCCACTTTGCTTCGGATCAAAGTTTACATATTACTAGATGAGATGGACTTATTGTTTTTAATGTTCCAGGCTGGTATGCTGAAAAATTGGCTTTTAAAATGTAATGGCCTTTAACGATTATTTTTAAAGTCTGTAAGTATTACATCTATCTTTACACAGACCACACTCTTTTTATACCAGTAGTGTTATAGATTTCTTACTAGAAATTAAATGTTTACTGTGAGTATAACAGTTTTAATAATAATCTCCAACAAAAATATCCTGGTGCCAAAAAATCTTAATGATTTCAAAACGAAGAGAATGTAGACACACAACACTCGCTAAAAGAGAAGAGAAAACGTGTTATAATTGAGTTATGATTAAGATCGCAGATAACTGTAGTTTTTGTCCGCTAATTGAAAACAACGTCTTTATCTAGCGTATCCAATTTGATGAAAAACAGACTAAAATGGATTCAATTGATTGCATTAGTTTCAAAATCGATTGCCTCCGATAAATTCAGTCTTTAGATCTTTAAAATCCAACATTTCTGTTTGGACAAGATAAGTTCTTTATTGCAACATGGCTTTATTCCAGTCGATTGTCGATATTTGCGCCCGATCGATAATAGCCGATGAGACAAGGCGAATATATTTATTTTACACGTACATGCATACACATGAAAAACAAACATCTAAAACTGGTGGACTTTCCTTATCAGGGTCGGCGATACTTAACACTATATTAACGAAGGCCTTTCCAGTTTATAATTGTCCACACCGAAACTGAATCTTCAATCAAAGCGTTTCAAAAATTAAAGAAAATATGTTGTATTAATTGTATTACAATAATAAAAAAAAGTTTTTCACGATAAGAGATACATTGGCGTTTATGAAAAGTATTTTCTTTACAAATGTAAGGCCAAATAAAGATGTTAAAATCTCAAATACAATTCATGTTGTATTGCTTTCATTCATCTTTTTACCAATTGTTTGATCCACAAAACAATGCGGAAGAATTTGAACAATGATATCATTCTTTGCTTGAGGTGAGTAAATTTTACAGATATGTCCACCGTAGAAAAACATTAAACTTCCGTCTCACTGTCAACCTGTCCGCACCTTAAAATCAGCTATCACCGTGTTAATAATGTATTTATGCTATATTTTGAACTTAAAGTAAGTAATATTTGTTTCAAATAAGATTAATTAAACTCTATGTCAGCTAATATTCTTCAAATAAATTTTCAGAAAAGTATATTTTATTTTTAAAAGATAAAGAGAATTATATTTCGATGACGGAAGGCTAAACTTGGCGCTAAAATCAACAATGATATTGGTTTCACAGCGAACACAACTCTCAGTCAATTAGTTTTGAAATACAAAATATTTTGCTTATTGGAAATATCCTATTTAATCTATTAGCCTTAATTTAAAGCTAAAATAAAAGCATCAAGAAAGTTTTTTTGTAATTTTTAAAAATTCATTTTAAACTTTATTGGGAATCTTTAGAGGTACCAATGTGTATATATATATATGTCGATTATGGATTAATTCCTTTTCCAACATTAGCACGAAATGAACGAAACATACCTAATTTTGAACTTGTCTCGCCGATTTCACTTTACACACCGACAACTGTAACACTTTGCATACATCCGTTGGTATAGTAATGCCACACTAGGACGGCAAGACACATCTATCTGTATTAGTCATTCCAATATTATATCTTGAAGATCTAAGAATGCTTTATAGAAAATAAACGATAAGTAAAACTTTTAAAAATATCGAAGTGCTTTAATTATGACAATCGCTAAAAACAAATTAAAGCATACCGAAATCGCTCAAAGAATCCACAGTGGGACAAACTCAGGGGAACAAAAAAAAAAAGAAGATGGCCTGTGCAATATTTTTACATGATCACCAACACTGAATATCAATACGAAAGCTGATTCAATCAAATTAAAAAATGTCAAAAATGCAATCATCAATAATAAATACAAGTCCAAAGTGTTTAAGTGAGACGACAAAAGAACAAATAACGGTGTTGCAGTTTTTAAACTTAGCATTTTGTGTGCTCAGCATATTATTATGTTGCCAGCATGCGATAAGCCAAGATAGTATTTGTCCGTTTGCCATCTAATTATTTTCCGGGGTATTTAGATAGGGAACTGTGACACATTTCAATGCATTCTTGCAGAAATAGACCGCATTGCTGCAGATTCCTAATCTTTCTACTTTTTTATCTACTGTGATGATATTATTGTTGATAGGGGAATAAAATTGCGAGCTTTGTTCATCATCATTGGCCGTCTATCTCTTTTATAAACAAATGGGACATTATGAAATTTGTAACTGAAAAGTTTGGATTAGCAGCAAAAAGGATCGCTGGATCCTAAGATAGTTATTCAATAACTTTTATCATTGCAACGCAGTAAAATGATTTTTCATGAACCCTAAAAATTGTCAAACTTCTCAAACAGCCTCTAAGTTTGACTATTTTTTTAAATGTCATGAAATAGACATCTATCCAAATACTAATTAATAAAGAATATATATATATATATATATATATATATGATTCAATAGTCTCTTCTAATAATAAGTAAATATCCCTCGTATAAATAAATGAGTAAATAATTTTTGCATATATCAATCCGATAACATTTATTTATCAATCAACATAGTTTCGAAAATCCCTATGATGTTCATCTTTAGAGCAACACTAGCAACACTATATATATATATATATATATATATATATATATATATATATATATATATATATATATATATATATATATATGTCCACACAGTTTGTCCTTCTTAGAAGAAATTTTGGAGTGTTTTCTTATTAACCAGTCCGGCCAATAATAAATTGTCACTCGGAAATTTTTATTTTTATTTTCAAGGACATGTGTGGCCAAAATGGAATTTTCCCTATTGATGGGTTACCGTAGTTAAGTCAATTCGTCGTTCTCCATGTCAGATGTGTTTCAATGGATAATGGATGTAAGTTCAAATCTCATCAGAGGCCACTTCTTTATTTCCTATCTATACTGCTTACTTTACGATTGCAGAATGGGAGAAAAAAAACGACCTGATTATTGCGATAAGAAATTATAGCCAGAGATTAATAATGACAATCCTTCCAACAAATTCAAACAACTTAGAACTGTGAATATAATGAAATATAAACTTTTGTCATATACAATATTCTGAAGGTAATATACACATGTGAATTGACTATCTGCTGAAGTAGATTGTATTCTCTTTAGATTAAAACACGTGAGAAAGGCATGAAACCATATTTAACTATAGACCAGGCTAATATTTACCTCCTGCTGTTGATACTATGTCGTTCAAATAAAATAAAATATCCGTCCAATATAAATAAGCTAATCCTCTTTACAATATAAACATGGGCACAAATCGTTTCTTCAACTGATTCATATTTCCACGACCAAGATTTGTCTATTATATCTGTGCAGTATTTTTTTCGTTCTTTGCACCAAATTTGATGGCATCAAGAAGAAAAAAAAGATCTCCTGCAGCAAGAGAAAAAGAACTAAATCCCTAATCGGCATAGGCTATCTTTCTTTTGAGTAGATTTAAGAGACGGTATATTAATCTTGATACAACACTTGCATCAACGTTATAGGGCTTTGCAAAAAGTTTCATGTGCATCCATATCCATATCAGACAGCTGGTTAATGAAAATGGCTTCAACTGTTTCAATTTGAAATTACCTTTCATCCTTTTCTTTCGAGTCGATCTGAGAAAATGATTGTTTTCTTTTTGTTTTGTGCGGAATCTTTGATAAAAGTCGCTGCAAATTTTTTGTCATGTTTTCTATACGGTTAAATGGTTTCAATTAGTACATTCTCTCTCTCTCGCTCTCTCTCGCTCTCTCTCGCTCTATCAAACACACAGACACACATTTACACACACAATATATATATATATATATATATATATATATATATATATATATATATATATTTAATAATCCGTTTACTTCATATGGGAAATAGGCTATTTCGGCAGATGACGAAAGTGGTCGTCTGACTTTTCACTCCGGTGTGGAAAGAAATAAAGTTCATGCCTGTAAGGTTAGAGGAAGCGGAATGTAGCAGTTAATTGTGAGGAATTGAGATTGGAAGCTAAAGAGTCAACTTAAACCGTAACTTGCCGAAAACACCTAATAGAGATTTTAAACTTTTCACTGTTTCAGTCAGACGCTAGGTACGTAACAGGGCTCAAGGAGGGTGGTAGGTTTCTATCTTAAAGGGAAGAAGTTTTATTAAAAAAAAGAAACAGAATATTAATCTCATGACGACAAATTTGAGGTAATAGCAGAAAACAAATTAAAAATGAACCGAAACATAAATTTGAAAATTATATATATATATATAAGGAGACATAAGGGAATAACGGAAAGAGAGTTAGGGAGACATTCTAAGTAGATGAAAGGTTATAAATTAAAATTAATATAGTATAAAAGGTTTTAGAGGTGGGGGGATTTATGGGAGCTAAATAAGGCAAAATTCCACTACAGGAATTAAAATTAGTTATGTCAACATTTGACGAGTTAGAGGAGATGGGAAGTTTTAGATACCCTCAGTAGAATAGTAGATACCAAACAAATAGGCCTATACAGAGGTGATGGATTCATTTTCATCCCCAATAATAATGGTCCATTAACTTCGAGGATCCAAAAGAAAATCATTACGGAATTTAAATTACTAAGATTTAGGATTGAGATTTCCTCTAAACTTAAAATAGTTGAATATTTACATACCAACCTTAACCTCATTAATTAAACGTTTTAACCATACCATAAAGACAATGAAACCCCCTACCTATATTAATATTGATTCTAACCACCTCAAAGCCATAGTGAAACATATCCCTACCCACTGTTAACACTAGGATTAGTCGATTGTCATCCAACATAAATATCTTTAATGAAAATAAAAAAAGAATTATAAGCTCCCCAAATATATGGTTTTAAAAATAAATTGTCTCATCTAATCCCTATGAATAACACCGGGATATCTTAAATGAAACTTACAGACAATAAAACTATATTGGTTCAAGTCTCCTTTCCCTTCTACAAATATTAAAATCAGACAGTATTTTCTAAAGTTAATCAATAAGCACTTCCAAAAAATAACCCTCTAAGTAAGACTTTCAGTTGGAAAACTATTAAGATTAGCTACTCTTGCTATATATCAAGCGACCATTTCCCCCAAAGAAAATATGTAAAATAAAAAAGTTTACATTGGAATTTCCGCGGACGAATGGAAACAAAAATTTTATACTCATAAGCACCCATTCTCTAACCCTAAACTTAAACCAAAAAAAAAAAAAAAAAAAAAAAAAAATGGGAAATTGAAGGACAAAAATTTAAACCGATAGATAGTTTGGAAAATTATAGGTTCTGAAAAAATTCCGTTTTAGAGATAGTTTTTTTATACTTAGAAGAAAAAAAAATTAAAATAATAAAATATAATAATGAAAGCCAACTATTGAATCAGAGAAAAAAAAATTTGTGTTTGAATGCCGACATAAAAATAAATTCAAATTTCCATAACATAGTTTTACCTTAATTAGCTACCGAAAACCACTTTCTGAGTCCCATTCCCTCTAACTCGTCAAATGCCGGCATAATAAACCAAAATCTAATTCTAATTCTCATTTTGCTTTATCTAGCTACCCTAAATCACTCAATCAATAAAATACATCGAGCCATTTTTTTGTGGATCAGTTCTAATATTTTCATCTAGGATTATATACCAACGGATTTTTTACCTTACTATATATATATATATATATACGTGTGTGTGTGTGTGTGTGGAAAAATTCAGATAAGTTATATATATATATATATATATATATAGATATATATATATATATATATATATAATATGGATAAAGACAAAAGGAAAACTTATCTTAACCGATGCGTTTCATTCTCTGATGGACATTATAAAGGAAAATGTAAGGATTTTATTTTGTAACAAGTATTACAGAAGTAAAAATATCCTTACTTTTTCACAATTTTTCAATTTAAGAACGCTCATAAAATTTTAGCAAACTGAAAATCAAAGTAAATTATAGAGGATGCTAAATGATATAATTTAATTTCTAATATATGAAAGTGAGTAAATGTTGTTATTATTGGTGATTTTTTTATAAAGCAATTACTATTTATATTATTTTAGTTTGAGATTACTATTGAGATTATATTTGTAATAACAGAAGGTTTCGAATTTAATCATTTTCTTTTAATTAAAAAAAAAATAGTCATGTATGTTGGTATGTTGGTATGTAGGTTAGGGAATGGAATATTTCTTTTAGGAAAGATGATATTTATAAAAAAAATCGGGACGCAGATTTATATTTTGGTAAGATTCGATAGAGAGACTCTCGAGAATTTCCCGTCTAATGAAGTTTATGTTTTAATAAGAGATACGTCAGCTAAGTTTCTTTACGGCTTTATTCATGCACACACACACACATACACACACACACGCATACACACACACACACGCACGCACGCACAAACACACACACACACACACACACACACACACACATATATATATATATATATATATATATATATATATATAAGGTTTTATATATCAAGAACGCTTTTGGAGGAATGATGCATGATAAAGTGGAAAAAGTTTTCGTGTGACGCGTTTCGTCTCTGAGAACTTCATCGAACTAGGCTTGTTTCGAATCCGATGAAATCCTAAGGGACGAAGCGCGTCACAAGAAAACGTTTTAAAGTTTGTCATATATATATATATATATATATATATATATATATATATATCGGTGGCTAAATCATCAATCTTATATGGATTCAGACCCGTCGCCATGGTTGTCCCCAGAAAATCACGACCTCATTTCGGAAAATGATGTGTGCAGATTCTAGTCTTCTAATTCTTACACCTCTTGCAATGGACCTTTTCTGGCTCATTAACATTGAAAAAAACTTACTATACGAATAATTTCAGGTCTAATAACTATTTTAACATCTAAAACCTGTCCTAAATATAGCTATCTGCAATTTTCATCGTGGAAGTTATGAAACAGGCATGATACATAATCATATGTTAATTTTTTTCCACTATTTTTTAATTTATATTTTCAAAATCAGATTAAATTAATGAACAATTATTTATTCCACATAAACGTACGATAGTGTAATCTATATTACTATTCATGATGATAATAGGTAAAAGGTAAAACTGAAAAACAAAATTGCTAACCGGTTTCGAACCTCGCTCAACAGAGCTAAATCGAGTTTACTAAATATAGAATTATCTCTAAACAATATATATTACGGGCGCGGATATTGCTTAGATGGAAATTAGTTGGAGGCGCAGTACGAAATCCTTCTGTTTGCACAAGGAAAATTTCAAAAACAAAATATAAATGGCCTACAACACTTCAAGTGGTAATTCGAGTATGACTTGCTAAGAATTGTAAATGCGTCCACACTGAAATTACCGGCACAATTATGGCTTTTTATTAGGTGATCTGAGATGTAAGACCCGTATGTTCTGATCGCAATATCTAAATAATTATATTTAAGTTTGCGGATATTTGTTGGGACATGTTGCTTTATTCTAACACCCAGCCTTTGAGACGTTTTCCCTTTGTAGGGTGAGCCACAACTACATTTAAACGAATAGATCAATTAACTATTATGATGTGAAGGAAGAACGTATTTCTGCACAGATGGAAGGACAGACTTGGCAGAAAAAACAACATGAGTGTTATTAGCAAAGTAACAATGTCGAACCGCCAAAGAAACCTGCTTAGCATATTTATCACTGATATTACCCAGCCAAGGAAGGATCAGGTACACAGAACGTCGTTGTACTGTAGCCGGTTTAATTTTACTGAATTCAGCAATTTTCTTCTTAGTTATTGATTGAACAATGAGGTAATTGTTATAGAGCGAAGTGGTAATAAACTTGAGTTCATCATCCAAACTTGGTTTTAGAGCAGATCATTAAAGCAATATGGCGCATTCTTATGCAGGTACTCCTGTTTCACTTAGTGAATCAAAGTGGAATAGAGAACAATATTTATACATGCGCCTTCCTTGGCTGGGTAATATCAGTGAGAGATATACTAAGCGGGTTTCTTTAGCAGTTCGACATTGTTACTTTGCTGCTAACACTCGTGTAGTCTTTTCTGCCAAGTCTATACTTCCATCCATACGGAAAGACATTCTCCCTCGACATGATAATCGATCTTGGATTTAAATGTAGTTGTGGTTCACCCTACATAGTGAGAACGACTTAAAGGCTGGATGTCAGAATAAAGAAACACATCCCAACAAAGTTCTGCGATCTTAAATATAATTCTTTAAACATTTCGTGATAATTCTATATTTAGTAACCTCGATTTAGCTCTGTTGAGGGAGGTTCGAAACCGCTTACCTATCTCGTATTATCATCATGAGTAGTAATAAATATATATATATATATGACCGCCATGAAAAGACAAAATGATGATGATAAAAGATAAAACTGAATTAAAGAGCTAGCTAAGTGGTTTCGAACCTCGCTCAACAGAAGTAAACCGAAGTTAATAAATATAGAATTATCACTAAAAGTAGATGGACAATATGCATTAGGAAAAAAAATATTCTTAGATGGAAATTTGATTTATTCATTTAAATATAGTTATAGGGAGAATGACTCAAATGCTGGATATCAAAATAAAGCAACACATACCAACAAAGTTCTGCGATCTTAAATATAATTCTTTAGACATTTCGATCAGAACATAGAGGTCTTCCATCGCAGATCAACTAATAAATAGCCATAATTGTGCCGGTAATTTCAGTGTGGACGCATTTGCTATTCTTGGCAATTCCTACTCGAATTACCACTTAAGTGTTGGAGGCCATTTATATTTTGACTTATCAACCTTTACTGTGCAAACAGCGTGGATTGGGTACTCTCCAACTAATTTCTATCTAAGAGTTTGTTTTTTTCTTCTTTTTTTTCAAAACATACTGTACATCTCCTTTTCGTGATAATTCTATATTTAGTAACCTCGATTTACCTCTGTTGATCGAGGTTCGAAACCGGTTACCCTATTCTTGTTTTTTTAGTTTTACCTTTTACCTATTATCATCATAAGTAGTAATAAATATAAATTTCGTCTTTTCATGGCCGTCATAAAATTTTGTACCACCAATCATATCTTTAGATAGTTGTAATTCTAAGTCAAAATTGCCAGCTATTTTTAATGTGCTTGTTTATATGTCCATGCTTCAATACATGAGTTTCTCTGTCTCCAGCTCCTTCTCCCCCTCTTTCTCTCTCTCTCTCTTTTTCTGCGTCACCTTCCCCGTTTATCGTTTTGTATGAGCGACATCGAGCGTTGACATCAGATATGTTGACACTGTCATTCATTCCATATTTCTTGGCTGACCGAATCGCGACAACTCACACACACACGCGTACACACACGCGCGCGCACACACGCGCGTGCGCACATTCAGAGGGAGGGAGAGAGAGAGAGTAAGGGAGGAGGAAGAGGGAGTGAGACGCACAGAAACATACGATTAGGATACAAATCGTTTGAGGGTTCGCAGTTTAGGCGTGAAATTCAGTATTTCTGTTTTAGCTCAATGTCTCTAGACATATTTCTGGTTGGTTCAGTTTGTTTTGTTTTAAGACATATCAACACCTCAATGGGTTATTTAATGCCGACAAGATTTTAGGATAAATTTGTAAGAATAGAATATGTATTCTTTGGAAGAAATGTAGATAAGGTTTCTTTGATGTATTTCGGTAAAGGGGGGAGGTGTCAAGAATCAAGCTAAATTTTTTTTCAAATATGTATTGGTAGTATTTTTACTATAAACGTCTATATTTATACTTTTATAGTATTTTGACCCCAGTTTGGATGTTCACTATTTGCCACTAGCTAGGATCCTAACAGGTGTTACCACCCCGGGTCAGGGTCGACCTGGAAACAACAGCAATTAACAGGTGGTTCCACGTTTCTCAAAACGGATGGTCTTTGCTTGGTGACATATATATATATATATATAAATATATATATATATATATATATATATATATATATATATATATATATATATATATATATAAATGTATGTATGTATATGCTCCCTTGTGCAAATTGATTGAAATAACCGCTTTAATTTCCTTTCTTTTACCATACGGTCAGTTTTAGACCCCTTGGGGTGACAAGGTGTAATCGATTTCTATTATTATTAATTTTTTTTTTTTCAGATTAGGTCATTTGTAGTCGTGTGCAGTAATATGAATCTATTTTGGGGGTGTATGATGGAATTTACTTGGCCTTGAAAAATATTGCGTCATCCGTGATTACATCAGTTTTTTTATTACGCCCAGACACTATTATCTCGGCTGTCGATTAGTTGTCCTACGGCCATTGTCTGCGATGGACGTTACTCTAAGGAAGCGTACGAAAATTGTAACACTGCAAGAACACACTGGCAAGCCTTACCAGTGAGCAAGTCAAAGTATTATAGACTGGTCCGGAAACTCTCCTGATTTAAATCCAATCGAGAATCTGTGGCCAGTCTGCAAGGAACGACTTCGTGGAATGGACATACGAGTGCTAACATATGCACTGAGTCATGTTTCATTGGAAATATATGAAAAAAAAATTTTGTTTAAATTAATTTACACAATAGTGTATATGTGTATATATATATATATATATATATATATATATATATATATATATATGGTGGACACTCCCGTCGTGTTCGACGTATGAGGGTCAAGCAGTTTTGTTCCTAGCAACCTATAGCCCAGACATCAGCACATATGATATGATTATAGTAGTGAATGTTTTGTGCAGAATCATCCCCACTTTTTGAAGGACCGAATACAAAGACCTGGTACACGACGTGCCACAAGGACTCCAAACGAACCTCCGCAGGTTTTTGAATTCAGAGTAGTTGTCCTTCTACTAGACCAGTTGCCACCCAAGGCTATATTTACTCATAGTTGAAGGGAGAAGAAGAGGATTCATACTTTTCCCAAGGATATTAACACGTAAGTGAATGCAATGGATTCGAGTGGAATTCGAACTCGGCTCTTCGATTCCTCAATCCATATATATATATATATATATATATATATATATATATATATATATATATATATATATATATAATTAGGAAATCAGCTCCTTGGTTTCAACCTTTCTGTATCTTCAGGAAATCGCCTGAAGATACCAAAAGGTTGAAACCAAGATAGCAGAATCGGATGATTTTCTTATTTTCTATACTTAAAAGCTCTACATGTTAAATTTTTATTTTTTATATGTGTATTGAGCAATTTTTTACTATTGCTGTTTTCTGGTATATTTCAACTTTGGCCATTAACTTCTTTATTATATATATATACATATATATATATATATATATATATATATATATATATATATATATATATATATAGGAATAATTTTCTCGATTCAGCATTTGAAGCGTCAGCAAAAGTCAATACAAACTGATTAATCGACATCCATGCCCATATTAGGCAGCTGCTTAATGCAAATTTGTTTCTATCTTAAACTTACTTTTATAGGTTTTCTTGAACTCGCCCTAACCATGACATATTTTTCTTGATGAAACATTTGGAGAAACTTTGACGAAAAAATGTAAAAAGCTTCAATGATCCTTATCCATATCAGGAAGCTGATTAATGAAAAATAGTTTTAAATATTTCTATCTATAATCTGCTTTCACATCTTTCTTTCGTGTCGGCCAGAGAAATTGTATATTTTCTTGATTCAACATATGCAAAATATTTGACAAGCGTTTTGTTTCATGTGGACGCAAACGTCTAAGAACTCCTTAATGCGAAATTGTTTCAATTCTTTCAATTTTAAGTCTGATTTCATAAATTTATTTTGATGTGACATATGGTATTATATGTTTCTTTGGTTCAACACTTGATTGCAAATTGGTTGCCATTGCTTCATTCTGAAACGGGCTTTCGTATTGTTCTTTTGAATCGATCAGAAGCACGTTATCTTTTACTTGGCCTAATGTTTGAAGAATCTTCTCCAAACGTTTTAGGAAGAAAAAAAAAAACATCATGTGCATCTACATCGATATTTGACAGGTAATTAATTCAAAATGGCATCAATTTGCTTATATTTCTTCTTTAGATTCGTTTTTTGATACGGTATCATTTAATTTTTCAACACTTGGAGAAACGTCCTCAAATGTTTTTGTAAAGAGACTCATGTTAATCCATATACATCAGGCAGCTGATTATGGTACAATAGTTTCAATTGTTCCAATTAGGAAGCTGTTGCCATTTCTTTGTTTTGACACATGATATATTTTTGGTGTGTTTTACTTCTTCAACTCGTAGGGGGGGATCATTGTCAAAATGTTTCCAAATACCTTCCTGTACATCCTTATCCATAGCGGACAGCTGGCGAATGTCCAATGGTTTCAATTATTTCAATCTGTAATCTTCTTTCTTTGGAGGTGATAACAGACATGCTCTGTTTTCTTTATTCAACACTTGCAAAATATTCGCCATGAGATTTTGTAAACAGCGCCATGCGAATTTATATCCACATTAGCCGGTTAATGAAAAACGATTTCAATTGTTCCAAAATTGAAATTGTTTACATAAATTAAGGC
The DNA here is from genome assembly GCA_963932145.1 of Acanthosepion lycidas. Taxonomy (NCBI): domain Eukaryota; kingdom Metazoa; phylum Mollusca; class Cephalopoda; order Sepiida; family Sepiidae; genus Acanthosepion; species Acanthosepion lycidas. The sequence goes on from OZ010576.1 coordinate 65,823,332, forward strand.
GATATGAAATATAAATATATATATATTACATTAAATGTTATTTTTAGTGGATACCCATGTTTAAAATAGACGTTCTGTTTCATTTTAAACAGCGTGTATTACGTCTATGGACCTGCGCACACAAAAAAATGTTAATAAAGAAAATATGCTCTCTGGCAAAGTACTAACCTGTGTCACACATTGTAGGAGAAACCAACGTTTGACCCAGCGTGCTTTAGACAATTCGGTCACATAGAACGTCGCAGCCTAGCAAGGTTCTAGTTTCCATTTTAAGGAACGCACAGATTTTCAAATCCATTAACTCTTTAGAAATTGCTTTCTTTACGTTAAATTTATTTCACAGCTTTAGTTTATATTGAGAGAATGCGTTATCTAGCGTGATCAACAGCCTGAACAAGGGCAGGATGCTCTCGACCACGTTCACGATGACATGTGGCTTCATGCTAGAACAAGCATCGAAGACTCTCCAAAGAGTTGCGTCAACCCAGTTTCGCATACAAGGCGTGTGCCAATTTGTTATATGAATTTCAGGCACTTTCTAAATCTGTAACAGGCTAGGATCGCCTCAGACGGATAAGAAATTGTGTCATCTCCTCAAAACCTCGGTCACGATGACTTCTGATTTCGTGCTAGAACAACCAAGACGACTTTCTAAAGAGTTGCGTCTACCCAGTTTCGCTTACAAGGCTCGTGCCAAATCGTTGTATGGATTTCAGGCACTTTCCAATGCTGTCATCGGCTGAGATCGCCGATTTCACTTTTCTGACAAATCGACCATGGTGAGATTCGAACCAGGGTCTCATGGTCAAAAAGCGAACTTTCTAACCTCTCGGTCATATATTTTTTCTTTTTTTTTACTTGAAACGTTATTTTAGTGGATACCCATTTTGAAATAGACGCTCAATTTTTTGTTTTATTTTAAACACTATTTATTACGTCTATCGGCCTGCGCACATGAGAAAGTTTTGTGATGAAAGTGTGCTCTATTGTGCAGAGTTCAAACCTGCGTTCCCCTTTGTAGGAGAAACCACCTTTTGATCCGGCGTGCTTTCGACCGCTGCACCACAGAGAACATCACAGCTCAGTTTTATTTCCCTTTTAAGATTTTTCTTGGAAGTGCACATTTTGTATCTGAAACATAAACAAAACAACTTCTAAAGAATTGAAAGTGATTATTTTTAATCTGACATTTTTAGTACTTCAAACGACATTTTTAGTGGATACCAGTGTTTGAAATAGACGTCTCGTTTTATCTTAATCAGTGGGTATTACGTCTATCGGTGTACTGCGCACTCGAGAAATCTTAATGAACAATACACACACGCGTGCGCACAGACACACACATGTGTGTGTGTATGTGTGTTTGTGTGTGGTGATGATGTGACAAAATGGCAGAGCTTAAAAACGATGTTTCGCCGACGTAATGTATGTATTTTTATTATTCAACAATTGGAAAATCTTCGTCAAATAGCTTTTCAATTAGTTCTATATCGATTTATATGCATATTAGATAAACTGCTAAATAGTAAATCGTTCTGGCATGTCTTCTAAAAATTTTCCTTTCTCTTGTCTGTTTATACATCTATCATATGTTTTGAGTTTTTACTTCTATTGCGTAGACACTAGAATCTGTTATGACAGAAATTGCAAAACATAAAATGAAAAGGCCTACTTTTTTCCCACCCGAAAAGAAGTCTTTTTTGCTGTTGAATAGATATCAATTTTTCGATAGTTGATTTTACAAGTAACAAGATTAAAAAACATGGCGAGAATTTTTTGAAAGCCTTATTATAAGCTCTTTTTTACATTAACTACGTCACAAAAAGAAAACTAGAGATGTATGAAATGCATGGTTGTAAATGCGTTATTATTTATTCTATTAATATTTTGACTTACCTTTTCTTAAGCGTTACCTCAGCTAATTCAGATGTATCGATAAATTTTGTCTTAACCTTCTTCACAAAATCCTGTCATTGGTAGAGAAGGAAAGAAAGAAAGTAGATTTTATGGCGAGAAGATAGAGATCGGCTGCCTTTTAGCTTTCCGGCAAAAAGACGACATTAGCGACCAATTCGCACTGTATGCTGTTGTTTTTTTTTTTTTTGTTGTTTTTTTTTCTTTTGTTTTGTTTCTTTTTTTTGCCTATTTTTACGTTTTCTTTATTTTTCAGACTTTTAGTCTTTTTCTTTTAACATTTTCTAGATAGATCTTTCTTTCGTTTCTCTTTCATATCTTATTTTTTTCTTTGTTCCTTTTCCTACTCGCTTTTCCTTTCACATTCTTTTTATTATTCTTTTTTCCGTACCGATTTTCTCGTTTAACACCAATATTATTATTATTATTATTATTATTATTATTCTCTTTATTTTTTCTCCTTTTCGCCTATTGCAATATTGAAAATGAACATTATTTTTGACACAAAAGTTCTTGGTCATTACATATGCGTCCATAAAGTCTATAAATGAATAATTTGGCCAGTACCGTCCTGTTTGACCTATCGCCTCACTGATCGTCGTTCATCTTGTCAGAGCAGGATGGCGTGCCGGTCGCACGGTGCCAATGCTAGCTTTGGGGCCCATCACGTTTTTGACAGCTTGGCGTAGCCGCGTGTCTGGCCGGAGTGATTTAATGGTTACTCCTCGCCGCGGCCGCCTGCTCTCTTGCGCCTGGCCCACTGAGAACAACTGGCGAACAGTCTAAATTATTAACAAAATCCAGGGCAAAAACACGGCTTATAGAAGATGCCAGGCTAAAGATAAAGTGGAGAGTCGGACAGAGATTAGTAATAACAGTTGTTCAGAAATGAATATGGTGGTCATTTCAAAATTGTACACGGGGCGATTTGTCCGTCAGTCGTGGCGGGAAGCAGAAAGATGCGGAGAGAGATGGGGGACAAGTAGGGAAAGAGGAAGAGAATGGAGAAAAATAGAAAAAAGAGAATTTTGTACGATATTGACGGAGTATGAGAATGGAAGAATTGACAGACAGGAATTTGAAAGAGAAAGAAAAACCAGGTGGGGAAATAAAGGCAGCGGTAAAAAGATGATATGGAAAAAGGAGGGGAATGGGCATTCTATTCTAGAAAGAAAAGAAGAGAAAGTGTAAAGAAGAAGAAAGAGTGGGGGAAAGATGAAGAGGATAAGGAAAATAGAAAAAACAACAGAAAGAAAAAAAAAAGGAAATGTACGAAAGAGAGAGAGAGAGAGAGAGAGAGAGAGAGAAGAGATGAAAGAAACCGTGAATAATAATAATAATAATAATAATAATAATAATAATAATAATAGAATGATTTTTAAAGCAATAGTGAGAGATAAAAGGTTCGAAATATTAGAAAGATGAGTAAAAGATGAAACAGATGTGGAGAGAAAACTGTTATTATTAACTAAGCTTAATTTGATGCCAGGACATAAGTGCTGGGCACCCAGTGAAGAGCAAATTCACTATTAAAGATCATGAACAGTAGCAATTACCGCACGCTGAAGTACCCACGAAATGAAAATTGTTGAATATAAGAAATTCACAAATGTTTTCAATGGTTTACAACGAAATTTGACAAGAGGTAGAGGGTGAGGAACTGAAAACGTACTGAATAGGGAGGAAGATGAAAACATGGAAGACAGATTCAAAGAAGGGAGAGTAAAAAGAACAAGGTCATATGAAGTGCGAGAGAGAGAGAGAGAGAGAATGGGAGTGAAAGCATGAAAACTATGGACGTGAAAAAGATAGACATAAGAGAAAAAGGAGTTAGAGGAAATAAAGAAAAAGATGGCAGATGTTACAGACGAAAGGGAAGAGAAAAAATCAACCAAAATAAAAATTAAATAAAAAATGTAACACGAAAAAAAGAAAAAATAACTTAATGCAAATAATAAAAACTGTAAAAAATACAAAAGGTTTCTTTCTTCCATTCTTTTATTAACAGAAAATAGCGAAAAATAAGTGAAAATGAAGCAAATAGAAAATAGAAAAAGGATAATATACTGTGGTGATGAAGAAAGAAAAAAGAAATCCATAACACGGAGAAAAGAGAAAAGAAAAAGAAATTCAGAAACAAAAATAGTAAACAGATGAGAGTAAAATAGAGAAAAGAAAAGAATCCAAAGAAAGAAAAGGATTAAAAAAAAAAGAAAAGAAAAAAAAAGAAAATAACATTTGGATATGATTTTTATGATATTTTTCCAGTTGAGTTTCGCAGTATTTATAATTGCACGAATGTACTGACACTTTACAGTAAGAAAATTGTGTGACGTCAATCTTTCACGTGAGAATGTCCACCCTGGCGTGAAAATCAACATTCCAAATTCTGTTTTTTATTTAGTTAAACATATAGACTGGAGGCAAAAGAGGCAATCATTATCGATAGAAGGAAAAGTTGGCGTGGTTGATAGAGAAAAAGAAGCAAAAGTAAAATTAGAAAACAGATCAAAGAACAAACTGAAAACGAAAAGGAGAGATTAGATGGGATGTAGCTAAGGCTTTAACGGAGATAGTGAAATGGCGCGAAAAATACAAAGAAATTGAATGAAGGGCATTTATGAAAAATCCCTGTGACAGGAGCGATGGTTCATGCTGAATTGTACGCCGGAGAACTGACCGAATAGAAGAAAGATCGCATAGAAATTAATAGAATCTATTGAAATAAACGCACTGAAAACGGAAGGAAGACCTGTAAAGAAGGTAGAGAAAATGGACAAGGAGAAGAAAATTACAAAAAAAAAAAAAAAGAAAAAAAAGGGGGTTGGGAAAAAGACATCAAAACAATTGCAAGCGGGCAGCATAGGGACAATGTCTGGGATGTCGTCGGGTCAACACGGTGACATCAGAAGACAAAGTGATTGGCCTGACGAAAATATTAGCTTATCAAGTGTACAGTATGTAACATCATGATCGATGGTCAAAAGGGAAAAGGTAACCAATCAATATAAATCTCTGCCGCCTATTGCTCTACGGGTAAATGTATCCAACTGAATAGGCGGTTGCAAAAATACAGTGGGAGGCTTAATCACACACGCACACACATGCACACACACGCACACATGCATGCACACGCACACATATCTATATATTTAGTTACGTCCGAAATTATTCTTATGCGAGGAAATGCTGCTTTTTACAGTATTTTCAATAAAAGAATGCTTACCTAAGTTGGCAAATAAAAAAGACGAGTAAAAGATGCATATATAAGAATTCTATGTATACATGTGTGCGTGTCTGTGTGCGAGTGTCTTTGTATTTTACAAATAGACTGATAAAAGTATCCTAAGAAATTGCTAAATGAGGCGTTAACTCAATATACTCATATATTGTGTAGTAAAAGGACTGACAATAATTTCGACACAAAGAATGTAAGAGAAAATACGTTATGAAGTTGGAGGCACGGTAGTGTAATGGATAGTCGAATTCCAGTCGAATCCATTCACGGCTATGGATAATCTTCTTCTCTCTTCGGATATGGATAAATAGCAGGACAGATTGGGTTATATAGCCTTCAACCGCAGAAAGAAATGGCAAGCTACGCGTCAGTCATGTATCGAAAGATACATGATCGCCTAAGCGTGTATCACGCATGGCACATTTCACAACATTCTGATATAGTCAAGGCTGTCTTTCACTAATTTGTTTTATTGCAAGATGTATATAGTGACCGTATCGAACTTTAGTCTTGAATCCAACTGAAAATTAAGGGCGAAACTTGAACGATCTAAGGAATCCTAGAGTTATGAAATATCTGAGGGAGCAGCAAAAATATGATTTAATAATCCTTTGCAAAATAGATTAGGCCGTTACGAGAAACATCTCCGAGAAACAATAGTAAATTACAATTATTCAATTAAGTATTAAAATCTGAAATCCAAAAAAGTCCGAATCATTTTCTCAACCATTACTTTTCTTTATTTTTTAATCTGCATAGTATATTTGAAAATATGCATTTTATTTTAGTCGTATGTAACAAAAAATTACACGTGTAAAGTAAAATTAAAGTAAATATTTGGATGTCTCGGAAGTCTATTAAATATTTTGTAAGTTTCAATTACCCTCTCACTGTTTCTATTTCTCTCTTTTTTTTTATTTTTTAATAATTTCAGTTCGAGCAAGACATTAAAGATTCTATGACGCATGAGGCTAGTGGGTTTAAAGAATACGAGAAAAATAGACTATTAAGGACAGAAAACAATAAAAGAACAAGAATTAAGAAGACAGAAATAACGATTGACATTGTATTTAAATTTGTGAAGATCAAAGTTGACAGGGAAGCAAGAAGCCAGAAAACAGTTCCACAAGCGAAAAGCGTGAGAGAAGAAACAGTTAGCATAGAACTTACGGTTATATCTAGCCAGCTCACCTGTAAAATTATGAGACCTTGTCACCAATCTAGTACTGCGCTATGCCAGTAATGTATTCTCTGTCTCCGCGCACGTATTCCCCCCAACATATATATATATATATATATATATATATATATATATATATATATATACATGTTTTCTAGCCACAAAGAAATTAAATCGTAGACTTGATAGGATTAAAACTACAGTGTAACCAGGATATAAGAGAGTTGTCCGCCCGGAAAAGAAGTATCTTATATCAGGGTTTCTCTTATATCCGGGTTTGGTCTATTTTGTTTAGGTAAGTATGGCTCTAATTTGGGACCAGAGAAAATCTCTGTTATATCCGGGCTTCTCTTATATCCGGGTTACACTGTAAAATAAATAGCCATAATACGTCTATATTATTTAACAAAACATGACTGAATGACAATACGCTGCCTAAATATATATATATATATATATATATATATATATATATATATATATATATATATATATATATATATATATGTAAATTGTAATACCTTATTTTAAAATTAAATTTAAAAAATTTACATTCTAATTTCATGCATTAATGTTGATGTTATTTTAAATAGGAAAGGTTGAACTTTATCTTAAAAGAACATTCGGATTATTAAAAAATTTAGATTTACACAACACTTTAACTTTTCCAATCATCAATCAACGCCATTTACTGACAACTGTCGTCAAACGATAAGGAACTTATTCAAACATTTTTTTTAAACTAAAATAAAAATGCCTACGTCTCGTTAAAAGAGAAACTGTTAATTTAATGAATTGTTAACATGATTAAACCAATTTTTTTAAGAAAAAGCTGGGAAAAACAATTTTTCAAGCAGGGGGCGGAGTTTTTCCCTCTCCAACTTGGCGATTAACCTGCATGCCCTTGTTCCCAAGCCAACTTTTGCTACTGATATATATATATATATATATATATATATATATATATATATATATATATATGTGTGTGTGTGTGTGTGTGTGTGTGTGTATATATATGTGTGTGTGTGTATATATATATATGTGTGTGTGTGTGTATATATATATATATATATATATATATATATATATATATATGAGGTATGCTAGAGAAAGAGAATTAATATAAGTAAAAGTTTGTCAGCTGATTGATGCTACCCCCAGCGTCCCGAATCCAAAATTTTGTGGGCGGACTTGTCCGTCCACTCTTCAGGGGATATCAGCAATACATACATACATAACTATATATATATATATATATATATATATATATATATATATATATATATATATATATATATATATATGCACACACATACACACACACACACACACATATATATATATATATATATATATACGCGCCATATTCTATGAGTCACTGGTCTAAGATTAATATACATGAATATTGAAGTAATAAATATTGAATTGAAATTAGTTGCAAATCAAATTTCTATATTGACGCAGTTAAATTAAATATCAAGCAATTCTGATGCATTGGAGAATCGCGTTTTCTTTCACGAATGCAGATTTTATTTTTGTGAAATAAAATTAGTTTCATCACAAAACGTGTCGATGTAAAAGTTTTCCAAACTAACTTATACACACGCACGCACACACACACACACACGCACACACACACATATATATATCAATTAGCAATATTGATGTAATTAATGGCGAATTCTCTTCGCTGACAGGCTTAATATAAGTATATAAATATAACTTACTAATAATCCACTGAATATCCTGCCCAATATAATTCGTTTATATATATGTGAGTGTGTGTTTTCGTGTGTGTGTGTGTGTCGGGATTGGAGACCGTCCTGATTCCAAGATACATCTTTATGATGTTCAAATAATTTATCGAAAAAATATCCCAGCGTTTTCCTTGTAAATATGCTTATACTCATAAAAAGTGTAACGTTCACTTCCGAAGATGGTTATTCATTTTCTGAATTCTTATTTTATGAATATCATGTGTTTAATACCAGAAATATAAAATATGTATATCTGCGCATGCATGTTGCTTCATTTATATATATATATATATATATATATATATATATATATATATGCACGTGCGCGAATGTGCTCGTGTGTGCGTGTGAATGTGTGTTTGTGTTTTATATATGAATCGATTAGATATCTGACACCAACAGTTAATGATAACCTCATTTTCTCGTCTTTTGCCAACAATCATAATATCAATTGCGTGATCCAGTGAATCCATCCATCAGTTACCGGAAATCCTGCATCATTTCTCCTTCATCAACTTCCGATTCGCCTTCAACCTCTCGATTTAGCCACGCTTTTACTTCATCTTTTTCAAGAAAGCTTTTCCCTTCGTTTCATCCCTTTACCCTAAGTTCGCCACCCGTTTCCAGTCCGTGCACTCTCATATATAATTGCTAAATATACGTATATATGGAGACATTATGGCGCCAATCCAGCCTTTAGCCCGGGCTATACGTACAACAACGTCTCAGATTTCTTTTTTGTCATTTTTATAGTCAATCTGAGGTGAAGACCGTTCTCCATATTTCTATGTTGATTTGATCACATGCTTAATGGTAATGGTTAATGTTTTTGATACTTACAATACTTTAGCGCTTCTACCGGTAATTTATATTTACCGAAAAATCTGAATTCAAGTTTAAGCTTTAAAGATGTTTCTAAATCAAGATGTTGACCCATACGCCGAAAATTCAAAAAAAAAAAAAAATAGCTTCATGACTGATTCGTAAAGAAGAGGAAAACAAACCATAAAACTTTCTGTGCACGACTTACTTCCATTCAAACTGATTGTCAATTATTTCCGACTAAAACTCATATTTTATGAAGTGATTTAAAACATAAGGATTCCTCTAAAAAGAATGTAACGGAATACAGTTTTGTGTTGTTTGCAACAGTCGATCATTTTGTTTAGTGTACAGTATAGGATACAACTGCCTTTAGAAAATTATTCGTATTATTGTCAAGGTTAAGATTATATGGCAACAGACTTTTTGCTGCTACTGCCAAAGCAGGTTTAGTTTGTCTACATGCGCTTTTTGGTTAAATGGCTATGGGAGAACCCACAAAGAAAAGTAGTTATGCCTTTTCCAAGGGAATTAATATGAACTGAAGATAAGGAATCCCAGAGGAAATTCGACCTCGTTTCGCTGATTCCATTCTGTTGTGCTACTCGTGGTCACTATTACAATATTACGAACGTGTGTCACCAGTTACTATTTTATTAGACATGTGGATATTAGTTTCAAGATGTTTACAGGCAATATTGTGTTATCGCCATGATAACTGATTGGCTTGCTTGCGCGTAATTTAAGAGATGTTCATTCGTATTATGTATTAACCATTTAAATATAAATTCTTGATTTATATCATTTTGCTAAAGAGAACTTTGCGGCAACTGACGCTTAATGATTTAATAATAATATACATTCCTAATGTAGATTCCATTTTGGTGGCATATATATAAGACCCTATGGACAGAGAAAAACATTGCATCGAATATTAAGAAAAACAAATCGTTGGCAACCGTATAAAAAATGTAGGTATCCACTTGGTTTTCATATGTTCAATCTTACACACTTGGTCGGATATTTCATATCAGTTATTTTATATATATATGTATATGTATATATATATATATATATATATATATATATATATATATATATATATATATATATATATATATATATATATATATATGTCAGTCATTATATATATATAGATATATGTCAGTCATTATATATGTCAGTCGATAGATAGATAGATAGATAGATAGATAGATAGATAGATAGATAGATAGATAGATAAAAAAATTAATGGGCTTACTTTTGTCTGGCATTTTTTATTACTTCAAACGTTATTTTTAGTGGATACTCGTGTTTGAGTAAGACGTCCCACCGAAAAAAATGTTACGACTACACAAAGACGTTGTCAATTTGTAAGATACCGTAAAGACGATTAAATTTTGGTATATATTTTTCACCAAATTCATGAAATCTTTCCCTCAATGCATCTTTTAACAAAATATTAAAATGGCAAAGAAAAATTTCAATATTTTCTTGCAGTTTGAAAGCTTATTGTAGATTCGGTTGTGCTTCGCTAATCTGTGAATCTCTGCCAGAATCAAGTTTTACCAAAATAAAGAACGAAAGAAAATATAATATTTAGCATTTTGAGAGAGTATTAGATAAGTAACATTTGAGCAAGAGCAATGAAATATAGATATTTTAATGGAAAATAATTAAGTAAATAGAGAAGCGCGGGCAGCTACACACAGACATACACACTTTATTTCCCAAGAACAAAATCTACATTAGCATGACAAAACAAAATCCACTTTAAGGAGGAGAATACTTGAATTATTTTTTTTTTACTTTAGCTGTATCGTTAGATAAATTACATTTTAAACTAATTTCAATTTGTTTCTTCATTTATTTCCAAGATTTACGTATCCCATATTGTTTCTATATTACTTTAGTAAGAAACGGGGATGAACTGAAAAAAAAAACAAAAAAACAGGCCGTATATTATTTAGAGTTAACTAATAGATATTTTTTTATTTACACACACTCACACACACACACACACACACATATATATATATATATATATATATATATATATATATATATATATATATATATATATATATATATATATACGCATAAGGTGTATTTCGGTGGCAAGAATTTTTCAAACTTTGTTTGGTTGAATAATATCTACAAGTTTTGTCTATCCAAATTTTTATTACCTTTTTCAAATTTCCGAATTAAATAACATTAAATAAGGTATCTTTCTCCAGAGATGTTTGTATTGGAATATGTATAATGAAAAGAAATTAAATTAAAATAAATAATCCAATTTGACCGTTTAAATATCAATATCTTGAGTGACTTGAAAGCAAACGTGAGAAGGCCCGATTCAACCAAAAACAATTGCGTAAACACACACAAAACACAATCCTTGAATTCAAAAGTACTCGATGGGTGGGGATACAAAATAAATATGAGGTTTGGTAAATTTACAAATTACATAAGAATTTGAAAAGATGAATAATTGGAATGACATTACTTGTCGATATTATTCAATCAAACATACTTGTAAATCTCTCTGTCTCTGTCTCTCTCTCTCTCTCTCTCTCTCTCTCTATATATATATATATATATATATATATATATATATATATCACAAGAATTTTTAACTATTCTAATCTCTCAAGATTTTGATTAATTCCCTTAAGTCTTCAAATTTAGTCGGTTTAACAATAACAACTCTGAAAATAACTTTTGTCTCAGTCTTTCAATGTATTAAGAATAATTTATAATACACACACACATATATATATATATGTGTGTGTGCGTGTGTGTGTGTGTGTATATATAATAGACAAACATTCATATGTCTGCATTTGTATTACTTCAAACGTTATATTTAGTGGATACCCGTATTTGAGTAGTCGCATTATTTTTTAAGGGTATTTATTTTGTCTACCGGCCTGTGCACTCGAGAAAACTTAATAAAGATAATATGCTCTACGGCAGGATTGTAATCTGCGTCCCTCTATGTAGGAGAACTTACCGTCTAATCTGATGTGCTTTGACCGCTTGGCTAAGGAGAGTTTAACATGGTGATTTCTCCTGCAAAAGAAGAAAATTTCAAATCTAACCGGATGCACATTTTCTTTATTAGGTTTTCTCCGATGTGAGGCTGGTAAACGAAATAAACATTCTTAAAAAAAAAACGGAACGTTTAATCAAATACGCTTAACCACTAAAAAATTCACAAAGAATTTATTCACCTAAAACACTTTTTGTAACCAAGAATCTCTCTACTATTTGCGGAATCATCATTCAACGTTTTGATCCGGCTAAACATATATATATATATATATATATATATATATATATATATATATATATATATATAGATTTATCATACTATTAATGACTATTGAATCAGAAAAAGAGGGAGAAAGAGAGGGGAAGAGAGAAATGAAATAAACAATACTTCCGTTAATCTTTACTAAATACATTTTTCTTCTAGATACAATTACCATGAAAGTATTTATAGAAAAGACTCAGGGATGCTACATTACGTCAATGGGAAAGTGACTGAAGCCGAAATGCAAGGTCAGTACCAATAACATTGCAGATTCTCTCGTTGGATTTTATAAACGATCTCTAAATATATAACAGGAGCACCAGACCATATGTATTAGGTTGGTGCAAAAATAATGTCGTTTTCTCACATAGTAACATATGTGAGAAAACGACATTATTTTTTGCACCAACCTAATAACAGCAATATTTAAGGCATGAATGATAGATAGACTATATATGTAAGATAGATTCTGGCGAGAAAAACTGTTTAGCCCTACGCAGTGAACCAACTTTCCTACCAGCAGACCTAGCAGTTTAGTAAATATAATTTTTCCACTTCATACCAGCAGAAAAGATTAGTTAAGAAAGCGCAATGTGAGCCTCTCCAGGCTGATGAAAGAAAAAAAAAACAGTTCTCTCAGAATACTTAGAGAGCAGTTTCGGTTAACTAGCCATTCTCTGCCTCAGTTAACAACAGATTATAGGTCATTTTTGAGGTCAGCTACCAAATTCACTTTAACGAACCAATCAGACTTACTATTAAGACAGGAGTAACTAGTTGTGCCATCAACAGAGAATACCTAGTTGAGAACAGATGAACTGATGCACGTTTAAATACACGTGTAAATTTTAAATGTCATTAAAAATTTATGAGTTTCTTCTGCTGATTGTGTTCATTCTTTTTGTTGATTACCATAACTTTTCAATCGATTCTTCTTTAGGTGTACAATAAAATCAATGATTCAAACAGCTCTTCGATTAGTTTTATACATACCTTTTTTTCGCTAACTCCACTTTAAATGACACAATAGAAGAAAGTTTTGCAATGTAAAATGCTAAAATCCATTTAATTATATCAACATTGTAAAAGGGCCGTGGAGAATATACATTTAGATTATTTTTCATCAGATGATTAAACGTTATTCGCAGCAACATTAAACATGTTCTCTGGATAATCTGCATAGCATTTTCCAAGTTTTGTAAAATATATCCGTCTGATATTTGGAGGAAAATCATCATAAAAGAAAAGAATAAATAAATAAAATGAACGGATTAAATTTTGCTGGGAAATTTCAGGTCGATTTTCCGATGCTATCAGAAAGCATCTTCGAATTCAAAGCCCAGATCTTGAAGTTCAAAGGCGTGATACAAAAATTAACCTTCTACCTCTCTTCTATATATCAACCTATTAACTTTCTGCATCTTTTGGCAAAGTACTTGATGCTCTAATTGGTAAAGCATCTTGCCTCACAGCTTCTTCTTTCAGATAAGCAATACGGCTTTCGCATCTCTAGATCAACTGCTGATGTATTAACGATTATTGCCGAAAGAGTCTATCCTATCAAGTTTAGATAAGAATGGTGAAACTCCGGCTTTTGATTTGGACGTGTCGAAGAAATTTGACAGGTTTGGTATACTGGTGTTCACAATTTGAAAGGGTGTGGACGAATTTTTGAACTTATTCAGCTTTTCTTATCACATCGCGAAATTATATTTATCTTGAATGACCTCTTTTCTAAATTAATTTTGAATGTAAAATATAATAGCAATAATATTGTTGCAACGAGGCGTCAGTTATAAATAAGTTGAAAGTAAAAAAGTGTCAAAAATTCTGAACGCTCAGAATAAAAAAGATGAGAAAACTCTCTAATATATTAGAAAGAAAATAATATTTGATTCTATATTATTTTACCTGTATATGACGGCTGATCATTATTTATGTATTTAGAATTTCCTTGTCTCTCTCCCCATATATATATATATATATATATATATATATATATATATATGTGTGTGTGTGTGTGTGTGCGTGTGTGCGTGTGTGTGTGTGTGTGTTTGTTAATAAATATATATTTTTCTCTCATCAGTAGCCCACGCGGAGTTTCATGCACAACGTAATCTTCAGGTGAGGTGCTGAGTATAGACTGACCGTTAAGCAATTTTAATTTTAATAAAAATATCTGTTTAACACAATGTTGGCGCAGTTCATATATTATAAAGAGATTAGTTTTTTATGCGATATATATATATATATATATATATATATATATATATATATATATATTGTTGTGTGTGAGTGTGTGTATGTGTATATAGATGCGATAGGCAACAATAAACTACAGAAGAACTCAAAATTGATCGCTGCATTTAAGTATTGCATTAATATTTAGGCTTACCTTTTAAAACTTCAACGATAATTATTCTGCAGCTACTTAATTTAAAAACAATTTGATGTACGTAGGTCCTTACTTTCCGTACAAACAATTATTTTTATTTCATGGCTGACTTTTGCTAGATTTCATAATTAATTTCGATTATTCCTAAATTTATTTCCAAGTTATAAGAATTGTTATCGTACAAAAAAATTCGTCGAAAAAATCACGTACAAAAATCGCCGAAAACAATCGCAGTAATGAAAAGTTGGGAATTCAAAATTTCAGGATTGTAGGTCCGGATCTGGCCCAGAATGTTTTTAATTTGCTCACGAAGTCGGCCTGATTCCAAAATGGTATAATATGTTGGGCTACGGCCTCTTGGCATAAAGTTGAAAAAGTGTGACACATTGACACACTGACATTCGAATTATTTATATAGAAGAAGATGATCTGTTGAAAGTTAGAGTTGTATCCCTTTAATTGAAACGTGTGACACACAGACATTCGCATTTATTATATATATATATATATATATAATAATTTTTATTTATTTAAAGTTATGAATATTACTTTTATATTGACCATAAAAGGAGATTACAGTTTTTACACCCCACAAAAAAAAACATTAAATTTAAGAGAAAAAAACCCTAACCGACAAATGTGATAATTTGCATTAAAAATTATATATATATATATATATATATATATATATATATATATATATATATATATATATATATATATATATATATATATATATATGCAAGTTTCATTAAAAACGACGGCGGTTAAGTTTTTTATTGGATTTTTCATGTATTCTTATAATTTTCTTCTTTTCTGTACGTAAATTATATAGAAATTGTCCAAATATTTTGTTTGTCCGAGCGCTTTCGGCTATACTTTTAGCTATTATCAATAATAAATTTTATTTTTACTTTTAACTGAATATATGTATTGTTTTATGTCTGTCAGTTATAGAACTGTTTTATTTTTCAAACATGGTCAACACATTGTAGCCGTGTTCATAGTTGATATTGTTGAGTGGTTGCTTTTTTATATGTGGATGAGGTTATTACATTTGTATTATCAACGACTATGTTGCGGATAGAGTTTGGTAGGTCATGACACCTAATTTAGCTATGATCAGAGAAATGTAACATGGGTCTTTTTGTTAGGCATGTTACATATTTTTGACCATATTTGAATTATGTCTCTTTTAAATACACATGGAGACCTGCCAAACTTTA